>BMAO01009728.1:0-295136 GCA_019973975.1 Trichonephila clavata | reverse complement strand
GCATGAGCTTTGTTTTGCAATAACAAGAAAAAAACTTTATCCATTTGCTGTTGTGTAGACATGACAAATACTCCAACTTACACAGACAGAGCGTTAAGTGTTTTTCTTTTTTTCAGGAAAAGGGGGGGAGGGCAGTTTTTACATCTTCAGAGAAAACTGATGTATATTTCTCCTAAACGGAAGAACATGTTCTCTATTTGAATCTTCATGGAAACATACATTGCAAAAAATATTTATATTACCTTTTTTAAACTTCGCAGCATTTACTTAGACTACCTTGTCTTGAAGAAAATCTTTAAATATGCATTTTGTGTAGTGTTTTTAGACATGTGTTAGCTTCTGTAGAAAAAATAAAAGCACTTACTTTTTTTATATAAGCTTTCATACCCTAAACTTTCCCATTTCCATTTATTTTTACAATGTATATTTATCTAGCATAAAAAAGATATCGTTAATATATTTTAGCAATATATTTAACAAATACACACACAAAAATTATACAATTGCAAAAATTTGCTAATTCTACTATTTTTTGTTAATAATTGAAACTATAAATATATTATTTAAAGTGTATTTGTTACACAATATGGAAGAAACTTTATTCATAAATCTCATAATTAAGTATCATCATTAGTACACTATACATACCTTTGCAGAAGATGTGGAAACATTTCAATGTTAACTAATTTGAACGTGGATATAAAGATCAAAATTTAAAAAATACAATTTTCAAATTGTTACTTTTTTAATACTGTTGATAAACAACAACTCTTTTGCCACTTAAAAAAATAACACTGGCAAGGGATGTCGTAAAACTTTAATCATTGCAAAAAAATAATCAATTTATAAAAACTTAATTTTATTCGTTATTCTTAACACTTCTATACGTATATTTATCATCCATAATAAAATTTCTTCTGTTTCTTTAAGTTTCAAAGGTCGTAATTGTAGAACACAGTAAATTACATAGATATACCTTGCTCCATCTCTTGAATGAAGTGATTTGGTTGGTCCGTTCTATGACCCTGCTATTAGTCTTGAATTTTGAGAATAAGAAGAAAAAAAGTGTTTGGGGGAGATTGAAAAAATAGGGCGTATGTAGGGAAATTTCAAAGCCACATAACTTAAATTCATCTTATATTTGATTCCTCAAAAATAAGAACATTTTGTTTATACAACTGTATTTTTTCCTGATCAGACTATGACACAAATTGGTCAGCTATGTGCAGTAATAGGCATTAATGATGATGCAACCTTTCTACATGTAGTATGTTGAAATTCACTTCATCTTTATGTATAAAAATTACGTGACACAGTGTTTGTCCGCGATTGGCTCCGAAACTACTCAACCGATCATAATATAATTTTGCATACTGTGTGTCATTTCGTCCAACGTAAAACATAGGATAGTTTTTATTTCAATTAATGAAGCCATAATGTTTTATTGCAGAAAATAAGAAGAATCCGGAAAACGGGAAAATTCGCAAAATGTCTGTGAACTTACACGAAAAGTAAGTGTCCGACATATTTCGGTATGTGGAATCCGATTTTTGAATCAATTTTTAAAAAAAGCAGTAACTCTCTCTCTTTACCAGATAATACCGGTCGTCCGTATTTTCGACACACCGTAGCAGGGGCTTACCTTAAAAGCCGTCGATCATGAAAACTTGATCCCTGACGTATTTCAAAACGAATAATCTGAATCTAATATTCAATCTGGGAAATTACTGTAATTTTACCGGATAATTCAGGACAGCCGTCTATTACTCAAACCGAGCAAGAGCTTACCCTTTATGTCTTGGTACGGGAAAAGTGCGTTTATGGTATAATTTAAAATGTTGAACGAGAGTCTGAAATCAAATTTTAGAAATTCCTCTTACTTTGCCAGATAATGCCGGAGGACCGAATAATTCGTGGACAGCATCACCAGCTTAATTTTCCGACTAGTGACGCAAAAAGTGGGTCTGGGACGTATTTCAGAACTGCCGATCGGAATATTCTCAATCCAATTCAATATATTCCAATAACTACGTCAAATAATACCAGACAAACGTATTTAAAGCGAACCTTGACAGGGGTTTGCTTTAAAATTCATGAGGTGAGAAAATAGTACATTCCTGGGGTTTTTCTGAGAGTAGAACAATAATCTGAAATCGTATTTTAGAAACTGCCGTAATTTTGCTGGGTAATGCAGGCCGACCGTAATGTACTCCTTCAAGGACTAACTTACAGGAATAGTTGCATCGAATGTGGGCCCCGAGTGCTTCTTGAGGCGGAAAAAACGAGAATCTGCATTCGGATTTTAAAAGCTTCCTTAACTTTTCTGAGTATTGCTGTAATGAGGTCGAAGGGGTTTACGTTCGAGTCCTGCGCGTCTCCGGATTTCCATTTCCTATACCAACTAAACTAGCCGGCACAATCATACAAAAATACGATTGAAATAGGAACTTGCATTGACAATTGCATCCTCGGCTATTGTTGTCACTTTGTTAGATTTTGGAAAAACTGCAAATTATGTATCAAGCTGCCATTGGGCATTCATAAGATAAAAGATTGCAATGTGTACCATTAAAAAAAAGAGTGGATTGGCTATAGATTACAAATTAATGCAATCATGATCAGGGATAAGTGTACCATGACCCATAACCATTCACTCAAAGCATTAACAGAACTTGCCAAGGTTTAAACATCAACGAAAAAATATTCGTGTTGTGATTTCTGACAGACATTGAGCAATCATTCCTCACTCTACTTTGACCACGAGACTAACGCAAATCAAATTTAAACAATCGTTTTTATGGCGAAACGTGGAAACACTTCGATTGACCACAACATTACGAGTACATTTTCAAGATGATCAATCGAGCAAATATTTCTAACCGACTGCTGAATATTGTAAACGGTTGAAGTAAGACCTTCATCTCAATACATAATGCATGAAATAGCCAAATAATTTCTGTATACTGTTTTTCAGACAAAAAGGAACTGATTGAAAGTCTTTCCACATATACTGTATAATTATCTAAATAATTATTGCATCTGTAACTCTGTTATTTAATCTGAAAAAATGTTATTAAGATGAAGTAAACTTCCAGATAGAGAATTGCTTCTAGGTAATGCAACGCCTTTTAAATAAATCGGCAATGTTGTTGATGGAAACATAACCGTAAATTTTCCAACCACGTTTTTGAAAACTCTAGATGTACCAGAAATGTCACCACATAATCTACGGTTGAAGATTGGTTCCCTGGTTATTTGCTCCTTAACTTAAATCTACGTAGATTATGCAACGGTGCACGTTTGATCATCAAAAGAATTATACCGGGAACTTCTTGAAGCAAACATTTTGACTGTAAAGTTTAAATGCGAATTCGGCTCGGTTGCTACGTAATCTGTTGCCACATATTCCACTGATATCGTCAGAATCTCCAATACCCTTCAAAATGATTCAATTTCCAATCTGTTTGACTTTCGCGATGACCATAAATGAATCTGAAACCCAAACAACATTCATTTGATGCTTGGACTTAGAAAATCCAGTTTTCTCGAATGGGCAACTAGATGTTACATGCTCACGGGTGTGGAAACCGCTGAATCTGTTTGAGTTACAAGAAGACAGGTTACTGAAAAATATTGTGCACCGATTTGAGATTAGTTATATAAAATTATTTATTGTTATTCTTTAAAATGATAAATATAATTTTAAAAATTGCAAAAAAATCAACGTTAATCACCACATTTATAAAATTAAATCTGCAAATGCTGTTACTTAACAGCTTCGTCAGTATTCATGCATTATGCTATATTCAAACAAGAGATGAATGAAATGCAAAATTAAAATCATTCTGTTGTTTTATACTTTATTTCATTCCTCCAAAATTATAAACGAAGATTAATTTGACTGCATTGGATAGCTTAGAATAATATTGAATTAACGTATTAAAACAAAGCCACAACAACACGTGGCCGGGTCAGCTAGTTCTCAAAAAAATAGTGAACTTTCTAACTATAATTTTAACCTCTTGGAAAGAGAAGATTCACTTCGCTACCATCTTCTACTTGATGACTGGACTATATTGATAGATCCAGGATTCATCGATAGTCATAAAGCGACCAAAGGAAATATCACTCGTAAATAATTATAGTCTTACTCACACCTTCGTAAATTAAGTGCAGTCGTATTGATGGTTAACTGAAGGGTTGACTTTTTCTGTTATATGATGAAGTCGTCCACTTTCTTCACTGCATTAACATTGCCAGTTAACGATATGCATCCAAATGTTTAATCTTCCGTAATGCCTTGGCTAGTTGGTATACTTATTTTCACCTCATAACAGTGTCATTTGATGAACTAGGGTTATTAACTAGGGTGCAATGAGCGAATGATCAGTATTATGTGTTCGTGGCTGGCACTGTTGCATTTAGTTAATAAGTAGGACTTCTGAAACCTGTAAAACTTCATCACATAACGATTCAGAAGCATGCCAAACCTCTCAGGCTCATAAAGTTTACATTGGTGGAGTGTTGACGATTGGAGTTGATGTGTTAAAAACGTCTTATTTAATTACAGATTAAAGCTACTTGATTTTTGTTAATACATCCGTTTTGTTCCTTCTGGGTGCAAAAATAAGAAACAATAACAAAGTTTAAGCCATAAACTCAAAAAATAAATGATTTAAAAATATTTAAAAATATCTGTAAGGTCAATTCAGCTCAGAGACTGTAGGGTATGTATTTTCCAAACGTAATTTTTTTTTAAATATGGTCCGATACAGAGCTTACTTTTTTACTTCGATATATTTTTACTTCTACGTACCTTTACGTTCTAAATTAAGACAGCTTTGTGAGGAAAAATTGAAATGTTATCCGGAACAAAAAATATTTTTTATTTTGTTGATGCATAGTAGTAGCTCGTCTAAAAACTTAATATTATAAAAATCGTATTTTTTTTTTTCATTTCTTATACTGAATTTTAAATACATATTGTTTATGGAAGCAGAAAATTAAATTAAATGAAGAAATGCACCATTTACGATCAAAGGATATTTTAACAAAATTTAACTAAATGTCATTTTTGTTTTTCATTTTTAAAAAAATACATTTAAACTATTCAGGTATAGTAAAACTTTATTTCATAAAATTATTTTTATCGTTATTACAGTAATGAAAATTGTAAAACACTTTAAGGTATGCACCCAAATGAAATACTCAATGGCTATGGATTCCAGGCAATCATGCTATCCAGATTTCAAACACAAAGTTATTTAACAACATTAACAAAACTGTTAAAAAAAAAAATTCGAAGTATAAAGTACGTAAGGAAAGAATATGGTTTTTCGTAACTTTTATAATATCTAAACTGTTCTTAATTACTGTTATTTGGTTAAAACTCTCGAAGGTATATTTATTAAAGGATTGTAAAGTTATAACAAATTTCATAGCAAACATTATTAACACACTATTAATGGAACGGAACGGAACTCAACATGAATTTAGGGAAATTTAGGTCTTAAAAAGTTAAGGATATTTAATATTGGTCAGACAAAAATCAAGTACTTTACTCAGCATTAAAAAGACGATTATTTGTTTCCCTATTAATATATTTTGATTTTTGAAATGAATTCTTATTTTAAATGTTTTCTTTTAGCAGTTTCCTTTAATAACGTTTATAAATAAGTGCATAAAAAATTTCAAAGACTTATCAAGATACAAAATGTTTATTTAAATATTATATAAAAGGTATAAAAACTGTTTATTTAATTTCATTTTACACCTTGAAATTTAAATTCATTATATTTTTAATAGCTAGAATCTGAAATGGTCAAAAACTTCCATCAGCATTCTATATTTAACTGTAGTCTTCAGATAAATAAACTACAAGTATCTTTTATTTTCTTTCTGAAGGTCGATATGTTGTCACAGATCATTAATCCTTTATACGTAAAGTTTCTTGATAATTTAGTTGTAACAATATTTCTGGTTTACATGCCTTATATTTATATACAAATAAACACACATATACACACAACATACATATCTATATATAAATAAGTATACATATATAATTTTTAATATATACAAAATAGTTATAAATCTAGGATAACTAGTCAATATAAGAAAAAGTATATATTATAGAAACAGTAGACCTGTAGCAAACTCCTGTCTTTGGGAAACAAGATTGCAGGTTTGTACAAAGTTTTGCGGCCAGCCAAACTTCACCTGTATTTGCAAATACTATGGCCATAGAGAATAAAGTACATCACAGAAATTTAAACTATCATAAATAAAAACACAACATAAAATTGTAACTATAAATTATAGCCTATTATTAAATATCAGTATATGTTAAAATGATGATAAATTTACTACATTTGTAAAATTAGTATAGCGGTACCGCATAAAATAGTAAAATATTATAAAATAACATTAAATCTATATATATATAATATACATTCAAAACTTAAAATATTACTATACAATTTAAAAGTATGTATTGAAAAAAGGCAACCCCACAAAATTACATAATAATTTTAATTAAAATATATTATTATTAATTTATTAAACATGTGGTGCATTATTTCGATTAACTGTATAACTAATTTAAAAAAATTGCCATATTATTACATATTGCATTTACATATATATAATATATATATATAATAAAATATAAAATAAATATATAATATATATACATATACATATATACATATGTATATATATAAATATATAATATATATATACATATTATATATATACATATATACATATATATATACATATGTATATATACATATATATATACATATACATATATACATATATATACATATATATACATATATACATATATATACATATATATACATATATATACATATATACATATATATACATATATATATATATATATATATATATATATATATATATTTCACTAAATATTACTTAATTCAAAAATACTATATATTAATTTTCTTAATAGTTATTTGAATAAAGAAATACTAAAAAGTAAGAATTAAAATTCCTTAGAATACTAATAGTTTATTCTAAAACATTATCACGTTTTCTATTTATATGTATAGTTATCTCCATATTCTAATATTATATAAAATTACTTATTCTCTTAGCTTTATTTTAACTATAGCAATTTTTTTATTATTTATATACATTTATAATCCTAGTGTCCCTCAAGAAATGGTAGTGTTTATACACACTGTTTAATTCTTTTTTTCTATTATTTTCGTACTTTTTCTAAGAGCTACTATTTAGCCATTCTCATGCTTTGAATGTACATTTGGGTCCAGAATCTCGCAATAACGAAATGGCTGAAGTAGCAATAACGGAATGCAGAATTCCACAGTAATCAGATTCAGCGCGAGTTCTGTAGTTTTGTATGCAATTTTTAGGTAAGTTACCTTTTCCTTGTAATGTATTCAGATATTTTAACCAATTTTTTCAATAGGTGTTTACTCAGTATTACTAAAAGAATGGGGGAAGTTTGGCTGGCAAAAAAATATAGTCTATCCCAATTTTATAAAAATTATTTTATATATAAGCGCTGTCCTAAATCAGCTATGTTTATAATACTGTAGCATCCCTATTTTTATTTGAAATTTTATTATTTTCATAATTTCTGATGTATCCTTTCTAAAATCTTATGGATGGGTTGTCTTACAAGTTCAGTTTTTTTCAGTTTTGATACTTAATGATTATTCATCTCTCTTTAGTAGAGAATTATGGTTATATATATATATATATATATTATATATATATATATATATATATATATATATAATATTTACTTTTTCACATAAATATTTAATCCTCATGGAGTTTCAGCCGTATGAGTATGTAAATTAAGTTAATACGCAAATAAATATGATATGCAGATAATTTTTAAAATGCAAGTTTGTCTCGTTGTTATAGCAAGAAATAAGAGGACAGGCAGCATCAAATGAACCATCAGTCGCTATTCTCAGTCGTCTAGAGAATCCAAATTTCGTGAATAAACAAAAATAAATGCGGAGAAAGATATACTTGTACGAGATATATTTCTGGTAAAATGATCATTTTTAGAAGTGTTGAGCTATATAAACTTACATACTACTGTGTTTGGTATTATCATTACA
Organism: Trichonephila clavata; assembly: GCA_019973975.1. NCBI lineage: Eukaryota > Metazoa > Arthropoda > Arachnida > Araneae > Nephilidae > Trichonephila > Trichonephila clavata. Next base: position 287,007 of record BMAO01009728.1, on the reverse strand, counting down.
TAGCTTCTGAAATAAATGTAGCTGAGACCAGGATGGATATATTATGAAAAAAATGAATAAGGGCGCAAAATATGTATTTCGTCAAAAAATCCACGTTAATCTAGACCTATAAAATAATATAGAGACTGATGAATCTGAAAGGATGCACTGAGAACGTCAGAATCAACTACTCCCGAAACTCGGTAAAATGTGCCGGGAGATACGATGATAGAATGAAAGCGGCTTGCATGAAAGCTGCCATTAACAAAGATTTGCAACGAGATCAACCCAACGAAAGCTTTAGATGAAGCTGAGGTGTTTCAACGATTGGATGGCACGGTTAGGTAATTTGTCTATTTTTCTGATTATAGTCACTCTGTAAGAGCCTGGAAATGTCAGGAAGGTAGAGACAAGCCAATAGCTATTACTGAACGCTATTCTGATCGCCAATATTTTATAACAGTTTAGACCGAAATTAAGCATGATAGCAGGTAATATTTTAACTACACCAAGAGCATATTAGCGGTGTGGCATGTCTATAGAATGTCCGTTTTTCCTTTTTATTTTGTCAGAACAACGTGTAAATAGTTTTTGCACTAAATATTAGTGAATTGTACAGAGCAAAAATTAAAAACTACACATAAACTTGTGTAAATACAAGCAATTAAATTAGAAGTTTCTTCTTTTAAAAAAAAAAAAAACTTTAATATTTAATACATTTTTTAATAATTTTATAGTGTGAAACAAATATCAAATTATTCTTTTGATATTTACTTCGAAAAAATGTGCATATGGTGTCACAGTCGCACGTTAAACATCAAAATAATTAAGAAAATAGGTTGAACTCAATGTTAATTTTCAAAGTTCTATATGGCTTAAAATCATTAGTTCTTATTCAATCTAGATTTACAGAAAAAAAATATTCATTTATGATACGCATTAAATATTTGATTCTCAAAGTAACCTACGTAGACATTTGAGCATGGACTGAAAAAAAAATTTCTTACGTTCTGCCTCTTTTTTTTATCCTGCCCTTAAATTATCTTCAGTTATTTATTAATGGATGTGTTGTAATTTTATTAAAATCTCTTATAAAGTAATTTATTGAAACAGTAATTGGGATGAAATGTAAATTCTGTACATTAACTTAATTATGCTTTATACATACATATAAGTAGATCAGTGCAATGATCTTTATTTCTCAGATTTTCCTCCTGAATTAATCGAATATAATGAAAAGTGAAAAAAACTAAAAACTTTTACTTACATCATTAGCTTGATTTATATCCAAGCATTGTTTATGATGTTTCAAAAATTCCTTTTCGATAGGTGTATAATCGTTTTGAGATGCAAATGTGCGCCTTGTCTTTCTAATTGCATGCGACGGATGTTATTGATAACCATATAACCATAATATACATTGATATCTCATCATTTTTAAATTAACAATTGCTTACATTATGAGAAATTCATTTTGCTAAAATGTGTCGTTTGTATTTTTAAGAAATAAAGAAAAAAATCGTTTATTTCAGATTTTTTCATTATCGCGTTTATGCGTTTTAATTTTGCCTATTTCTAAGATAATATGAATTAAAAAGGGAAAATAATTAATCAAATTTGACTCTAATTATGTGCATTTATTGTTAGTTTAAATGCATTAAAGTTTTGCATAGAAATCTTGTGAAACACGTTTAGAGAATACGTGACAGGAATCTAACTTAACTTTATTTAGTCGAGTGAAAATTTAGTGGTTTTTAAGCAAAATTCATTTGATTATGAAAATACTTCTACTTTCAATGTTTTAAATTTATTATTTTAATGAATTTGATGATTTTTTTTTACAAATTCAAAGCGATACATAATATTTAGTTTTTCGAATGTAAGCATCGCTAGAAACAAATTTTCTACATTACAAAATTACAAAAATCGAAAAATAACAAAATGTAATGCGCATATGCTTCAGTTAGTTTATCATATAAAATGAACTCGTGCTTCTACAATTGAGTGTTTCAAATAAAGTAAGAGTTGTTTTTAATTATTTGTATAGATAACATTTTAGTTAAATATTTATCTTTTAATTGAACAACAATATGTTAGTTGAAATCACATATTTTAGATTCAAGGAGGTGTAGAAATAGTCCACCAAAACCTGGAATATAAAATTGCAAAAATGTTTTATGGTACTTTTTATGAGTTATTTGTATTGGGAAAATAAATTTTGAAACATTTCAAAGAACAAACCGTCTACTGTATTCTTACTGTTTAATATCAACCCATTACCTAAATATGTTTGAACAACATCCGTTGCCACACACTTCCACATTCGGGACTCTTAAAATACACATCTTTCACAAAATACCATTAAATACACAGTGCAGTTTATGATCTATTAAATAAATAATCCACAGTGCCAAAGATGTATTTTTCAACTGAATGCTTCATGGAAATTAACTTTAAAGTTCTATTATTTTAGGAAGTTCTTTAGCTACTGTAAAGAGAATTCAGCTTACAGAACAATAATACCTCATGCGTGAGAAGGAATGGGATTTCTTTCAGGAAATGACCGGCGACACGGAATCGCGAAATGTCATGAGCAGTTTTAAACAAAGTAAGAGATTAAAAAGAGAATTGTAGTATTCGTTAAATGATACAATTTTTGATTTACAGCACTTTGATACATGGTTTAGAATTAGATGTGCGTGATATTTCTTTTAAGTATATTCAGTCACGATATGGCTCATTTTGGAAAAGAGTCATTACATGATTAACACGTTGAGGTTTATGTCTCAAAATATTTGTTGACATATAAGTATGCGGGGCATGTAATTTTCTCTTGTTCATTTTAGCAACTGCCTCAAATATTTAAGAATTTAACAAGATGAGACTCAAGCCTATGGTATTTAAATAACTTGTATATGTAGCGGAAAATTAATTTAGTCACTTTTGGTATAGTAAATAAATGATGTTTTAATTGTACGTGAAAGTGTTTATTTGTGTTTAATCAGTCTAAATAACCTTAGAAGTAAGGTACTAGCTTTTAAATACTATAAATGAATTGTTGACATGACATAATCTCAATTTTGAAAATTGAAAAAAAAAATTTTAATTAATATAAATTTCGTGATAAACTGCTCACATAAATATTATGGTGACTTATTTTTAATGATTGTATAATTATCATGTACATTAAATTTTAATAGAATATTTAGATTTATGGAAAATATTTTGTTAAAATTTGAATAATTCCACTTCTGTACTAAGAACACACTTAAACACAAGAATTTTAATGTACTAATAAGTGAAATATAAAGTATGTTGGTAGAACTAGCACACACAAATATTAACATTATTGAAGAAAACACTAAATTGTGAAAATTAAATTACTTATACAAAAAATAAAGATCATTGATTAATTTTATAAGACTTTATTGTAGAGTTAAATATGAAAATAATTATATGTTGACTAAAAGAAAACAAGCATGGAATCCCAGTGCATTAAATGGGGTCAAACATAACTTATTTCACATTGTTTATCTTTAAGCAAAATAATGTATGCTTAGCTAACTATTCTTAATCTTTAAAATATCTGTATGTCTTCTTTCAGAATAATTCTGATCCCTTATATAAAATATTTATAACGATATACTATATTAATCATATGATTTTAGAACAAAATTAAAAACACACACCATATGAAAGTCAAAATACAAATAAACTACATATTATTCTACGATTTCTACTTGGCAAATTCTATATTTTACACGCGAACCTAACACACACACATACACACACATATATACATACACACACATACACACACACACACACACACATATATATATATATATATAAACAGAAAAGGGGGACTTTGTTTCGAAATCAAAAGGTACAATTTACATTCGAATTTTTAAAGGGAGACTTGAAGCTAGTCGACAGTAAAATAAAACATATACTTTGTTTCTTTCATTCAGAAAGAAATATTTTCCTCCTGAGTTATTTCAGAATGAAAATGTTACATTTCTTCTGCATAAGAAAATTCAGAATATGTTTTAAAAGTAGTAAAATAAGTAGCATGTGTGTGACAAAAGAATTGTTTAAAACTTAAATCTTATTTTTGGTTTACTGAAAATATACAAAATCTAGATGAAGAAATTGATATGCAAATACATACAAAAGAACAAAAATTTCTCTGTCTCTCTTCCAAACAACATAACAACTTTTAATTTAGTGATGGTATATATTTAAAAAATATTCTAATTTATAGGATCTTTATTATTTTAATTGGAATATTTTTAAGCAGTTTTTGATTTATTCTGGTCTTGTGTATATCTCTAAACAGTATTTCACTTCTAACTAAAATTTAATGTGATTTATCGTGATTCTAAATATATTTTATACTTGCATAAATAACATTCTATGCATTTTCAACTATTTAAAATTTTGCTGTTGACTGCTGTATACAGTAAACTTTGAATAAACTCCACTTCCTAAGACTTTATGACTATAATTTCTCTCTTTTTTTGTGCAAGTACATTTATTATTTTTTTTATTAATTTTATACAGTGATTGGGTGAGTGAGTGTGCTGTTTTATGGTGCAATATTTTATACGGTAGAATATTATGTTTTATTTGACGATTCCTAGCACTCATCGTTATGTTCTATTAATACATTTAAAACACGCAAAACATATTCAATATTTTGACAAACTTTCTAAAAACAAGTAATTTATATAATATGAAGGATTTAAATAAAGGATTTAGAGAAATAGCTAAAATGTAACATAGAAAAACATGCAGCTCAGTATTCTAAAAAAATGTATAAAACTATTCAGAACTGATAAGCTGTCCCAAATGTTAAGCATATAGCAGGGAATCAAAAACACATTCGTCATTCTTATCATTCTTAAAAATAGATGCATCTTCAAAAAATGCGTTTTGAAACGTGGAAAAAATTTGGAAAGGAGTTAAAATAAGGCCTTTCCCTTGTCACAAAGAAATAGAAAATTGAAGCTCTATCTTCCTACCTAGTTCCTGGAGCCGGAAAAAAGACGAGTGTGACCGGTTCGAACCGGATTTCCGACAGGAACAGAGTTGTCCTGTGCTTGCACTTCTCTTCCAGGCAAGCGTCTAGTTTAGAAGATGAAGTTCTTGTCTACCAAAGGAAGAGGGATAAAAAGAAGAAAAAGTTATCCAATCTTCTAGATTCGGAAGGATCCACGTACTCAAATAAAAGACGTTCAACCTCTCTTTTCAAAGGAAAAAATTCCGATATGTTTAATTCAAGGGATGTCTTTTGAGAAGAAAATGATAAACAGTTTGAAAAATGACATTAAAAATACTTTAACCATGGATATATACCCGAGGGGATATTTTTTACGTCAATTGATATGATATAAAATATGCGCTACCCATTTTTAAAGATGGATTTCATATTTTGTTTCTTTTTTAGACATCTTCGGAATTATTCGTTATAAGTACACTGAATCGAATACATATAGATATATATATATTCAATACAAAAATATGCATTCATTTTGTTAAATCTAATAATGTATTCGTAACAATTCAAATTTTATTTGATATTCATTAGATCATCATTTATTTTGGTAACTTTAAGATCAGAACACAGAAACCTACATCGTGTCTGCTTAAGTGTCAGGCATTCAAGAAAGGGAAGAAAACGTTTTCTATATTTGAATACACAAGGAAATATAACTTTATAAAACATAATCACATGTTCAAGTGAAGGGAAGAAAAACTCTTTAGAAATCATATCATTGTTTTGAGTGAAGCTCATTAAAGCACATGTAAGCTATTAAGCTAATATTTTATAAGGAATCGAGAATAAATCAGTCGAAAATTCACGGTGTAAACCTTCTAAAGAGGAATCACGATTAAATCTATCAAAATATAGATTTTAAGGGTTTAATTAAAAATGGAATGAAACTAGTATTTCGAAATAGCGTACCCTAAATTATGGCGTATAACGTTCATTTTGACACCAAAAATAAAATCAAAATTTGTGTGCACACGTTATACGCTGGATATAAAAATAATAGCTTGAAAAAAAAAAGAGATGAGCATAAAAATGTAAGACTTCAACATATATCGCATTGCTTTTTATTTAAAAGAAATGGCTTTCTTTATAATTATATGCCATGATGATATTCCTTTAAAACATATGACAAATCATATGAACTTAAATGGTTGTTGTTCTAGAAATGCATTTTTTTCAAATGCTTTGCATTCGTAGATTTTAAGTTTTTTCGTAGGAAAAAGTGTGCACAAACACGTTATACCGCAAATATACCTAAAATTTAAAAAATACAGCTTTGAAGTATAAGCGAGCGTTATATGCTGGTGCAACGTTGTGCTTCAGATTTTACGGTATTTAGGTACTATGATTTAGTTAAAAAACAAGTAATTTAACTTTTTAGCAAATTTTAAGTTCTTACTTTTATTCGAACATATATTTAAAGTTCCATTTGAAGGTTAATTTTCATTCCTTAGTTATCATTATGTGCAATAAATTGCATAATATCATAGCATTTAGGTTTTAATTCACTCTGGTTTGTTTTTCAAAATGTAGAGTACGTATATAAGATGAGCTCTGCAACTACTTCACCATCATCTTTCCCAAATATAATCCACGGAAGACCACAGAGCTCAAGAGGGCTAGAATTAATTGGACTTTCCCAAATTAGTTCTCGATTAATTACATTCGGTCATTACCTCTTTAATTAACTCTGATAATTCCTAAATGTGAAGATGCATTAATCTGACACTGAATAACAGCACTAGTTAGGAATCGTCATTCCATGCATAATGCCATCAAGGGTATCCTCTTATCCGATATTGCGACAAATCACTTTGCAAAGCCTTCGACGATGTAAGCTACATGTAATTAGCACGTTGATTGTGAACAATTCACACCGATTTCTCAGGGAGCAGGCATTCAATTCAGGCCTAAGCACTTGATGAGAATTCCTAGCAGTGCTTCACATGTAGTGCGTCCTATTCAAACGTGTTTAATACTTTTGTCTTCTGATCTCGATGGAATTATAACACCGGTAAGATTTTAAAAGTATTTTCTATCAGAAAAATAACATGATATGTGAGTAATTTACGTAATGATAATACAGTATTTTATTTGTGTAAGGTTACATCTACGTTACTTATTACATTTAAAAGAGTTCAGATAGATAATAAAACTATATTTTAACTACTCGAACATAAATTATTATTCTGAAATCGTGCCTAAAAATGTAGCTAAATAATGTAGTTAAAATGTAGCCTTTTGAGAAAAAATGATGAAAATATACCGTAAAATCAGGCTTATAGCGCGTTCATTTAACTCCAAAAATAATATCGAAGTTAAAGGGTGTGTGTTATAAGCCGTGGGTATAAAAATGATAGCTTTAAAAATAAAAATAAAAAAGAGATGAGTATGAAAAAAATAAATTATACTTCTACTTCAAGCAAACTACTCTTTATTTTTAAATCTGACATAATGTTGAGTCTTAGAAGTATACTATTTATATCAAAATCCAAGGATAATACCTCGAATAAATGACTTCATAAGTAAGATAATTGTATAAACTCATTTAAAGTTACTTCGCAAAAAAGGGTTGCGCTTTATATGGTTAATATACTTACGAATTAAAAATTGTAGCTTTAAAGTATAGATACCTGCTATACCCTGGATTTTGTGGTAAGTAAATTTCAATAATATTGAAGAAGTATTATGTTTAAAGAATTCTCAAAAAATTATCATGATATGTAGACGACGTTTAAAAGAGAAATTGTGTCACTTCGATGTGCTAATTAGATCTGAATCAGAGAACCACTGTAATGTAGTGAAAGTAATTGTCTTTCTGAAAAAAAAAGAAACTACTAAGACGCATTGATAGACTTTTCAGACATGTTTATGTTTAAACATTAGCTCCTACGAAAATTAAAATTCCTAATCTCAGAAATTGATAAATTATACATTAAGTGTTACAATACCAATATTAAGGTTGGCAAGACATGTCCTTGATGTAAAATAGGAGATAATGATTAATTGTTTTTTATTATAATAAACCATAGCTTGCTACATTTTTTAAAACTAATAAAGATATGTTGATGCATTCTACTTCTCTGATTATTAGTAAAACTGCACAAAAATTCTAGATATTTTATTAAAATGAAAGGATAAACCTGCTCTAATAAATTAGGAAACTGAGGGTATTATGCATATAGAACTAACGCTGCGTAGACAGGGATATATTTATATATATACACACATTTTATGTAAATCATTTTATATATAAGAGCTGTCCTATGTCAGCAATGTTTATATTACTTAGCATCCGTAATTTTATATTTTAAAATCTATTAACTTTTAATTTCACAAATATCCTTTCTAAATATTCATAGATCATAGTTACTTTGCAATTAAAATATTTTTCAGGTTTGATTATCAATTATTCCTCTCTCTCTAGTAGAGAATTTTGACTATATATAAATATATATATATATATATATAATTTGGAATTTCAAAAGTAAACTAGCAAGAAAAAACTTTGAATATTATCATATCTCAAAACAAATGCAGCTGCTGTGTAGCCGAGTCCATTCATCTTATATCTTTAGTTGCGTCAAATAATCTCATAGGCGTGCTGTAAAAGTTAGTAGTAGAAGTTTCAGCTCAGGTATCTTTTTCATCATTTGACTTCGATTCAAATGTATGAGGTCCGTCACAAAGCCGTCGTGTTTCTTTAAATGCAAAGTTAATAAACACACTTTCTCCGACTCCAATAAAATGATTTTTTGAAATTACCTAATTCCTGGTGCTTACAAAATATCAAATAAAAATCAATAAAGTGGGGAACTCATTATTTTATTGAAACCTAATTTACGACTCAAAAACAGGAGCTGGAAAATGTGTGTGTGATCTGAAACAAAAACTTGATGAATCAATGTAATCGTGTCATGGTTTTAATAGTAAAAAATAATTTTATATCCTGAATAGATACAGAGTTCTCTCTCTCTCTCTCTTACAGAGTTCAAGACCAACTTATCACCAAATATTAAAAATGTGCAAATCGCAAACAAATTTTTTTCTGAAACGGAAAAAAAAAACTCTAATTGTTCAGATATTTTAATGTTTATATATATATATATATATATATATATATAATTTAGAAGAAATAGTATTTTAACGAAACATACTAAATTTTGATTCTTCATTAAAAATTTTTAGTGATGATTTATTAAGTCATTCAGATGTAAATATTTTAAAACTAATGACTTTTATTTTTAAGCACGGATTATATTTAAATTATTGAAAAAATTAACAAATGTATAATTTATTCAATATTTCAGAAGTGGATTTTATTTTTAAAACGTAACTTTGATAAATTATTAATACACTGTTTTAATACTTAATAAACTATTCACAATATAACTTTTCTGTTTATCTGAGTGTATTTTTCTTGTCTACTAGTAACGGGAAAATTCAAATAAAGTTATTTTTTGTGCAGCAGAGGGCTAGTGCAAATGAGATATTTTATTAAGTGAATGCCAAATAGATTCAATTACATAATGGGTTTATCTACAGTGCTTTTCAAAAATATAATGGCTGATAACTAAATGAAACACTTGAAGAAGCTGTGCAATACATCAGATCGTTATAAAATCAAAAATCTCTGATTTATAAAATACAGTTTTCAACATGAATGTCTAATTAATTATGCAAAGTAATGGGCAAAACAAAGAAGCTTAAGCAGATTACGCTAATAGCTACATGAATTTTAATATTGTTTTATTCCTTGAAGTAATATTGTTTTCGATTCGAAACAGTGGGAATTAGGTTTCTTGAAGTTTAAATTAAAATAGTTTTGAATTTCAATTGGTTAAATCTACTTGTTCTTGCCGAAAAAATATTTTAATTGAATTTTAATATATTCTGTATAAATTTTTTTAATACAATAATGAAAATTTAAATTAAATATGCTTGTGACATAAATACCATTTTGCAAATTATAATTATAATTAAGCATCAATTATTCACTGTTATGTGAAATCTTATTTACCCTTATATTTTGAATTGTCAATCAAAAAATGGATGCGTATAATACAATGTTCTAAAAACCGGGTCATTGTGCGTTTTGAAAAACGTCAGCATTACAATTCTAAAATATTGTAGGATATTGCAAATGTAATAAATTACTTTTAAAGTAAAAGTGTATCATATTATAAATAAAAGAATAATAAAACCATTAAGTAAGTGATAAATAACTAAAAGTTGTAAGAATTGAAAATATTGACATGTTAGAAATGAAACGAAATATTTTTATGAACAACCATATTTCATAATTTCTTTTTAAATACTTTCATAATTATATTAAAATTTTGTATAACAAGACATAATCACATTTTTCTTTTATTTTTAAGACGTTTGATAGAAGAAGATGTTATTTTATTTCTTCTTATTGAAATGCTGTTTTAACTGTAACCCTCTATTACATTTTATTTTATTATTATTAATTACCCCTAACAACTTGTACTTAAATCATTTTTCTTAATTTTACTAACATGATTTAATTTTTCTAAAATCATTAAATAAAAAAAATACTACAAATTAAACACCATCTTTCAAAACATCAATCCCATTTCTATTTCAAATTACTCATTTTTCTTTTTATATTTATTAGTCATTTCAACCCCCCAGGATTTATTGCTACGTGTATTCTTCCAATCGATATAAAAGAATGAAAAATGTATCTTTCCATTGCCAACTAAACATAATATTTTCAAAACTCTTCGAAAAATGCCTATCTCTCGCTTTCAACGAAATTTCGTTTGAAATAGAAACTTCAAATAGGGATACTTTCTAAATTTTAATAAGCACATCCAGTGAGAGAGAGAGTTTACGTTCCACAGTCGAACTCTCCCTCTCTGTGTGCCAATGCACTATCAATCCACAAACACATGCCGTGCTTTGATGCTAGTGCAGTGTCAGCCAGCATTTGTAGAGCTAATTTAGCATCAGACTTTCCCGTCCAGCGTGCTATGCATGAGGGTTGGATAAATAGACTTTGAATTGATTCAGTCCCGATGTAATGTAGGTTCTAGACCTTCATTTTCGAGTTGTTTAGTGTTAGAGTATTGAGGAGGGTGAATTCCTAATGTACTTAATGTCTGATACTACAGATCGCGTTGTGACAGCACATCGGATCATTGCTGTTGAGGTAGGCATACTCATTATAGTGAATAATGGCGTAAATGTAATGAGCAATTAATACAGTATGAATCTAAATTTATTACAATTATATTATTATAGTGTGGGAGGGTAGTTAAGGATGAGAGTATATTTGATTGATACTATGAGACGAGAGAGCGGATTCATTTCTCTTAGCTGTACAGTAGATGGTGAAAACGATAGTGATATAAAATGCCGGATTTTAGTCCTAGGGTTGTTATCTGGGAGAAAAATTGTATTAAAATTCAGTCAAATTTAATAATATATAAATAAATACGTATTAATTATGTTCCCTATCTTGTCGGGAATCAGTCGAAATAGTCTCGTTTCAGCAGAAATGTATAATCAGTTTACAAAGTCCAAGTGATGTAATATTTAAAATAGTTACACATATACTATATATATATAATATATACATATACATATATATATATATATATATATATATATATATATATAACTATTTCGCGGGCTCTGCATTTTTCAATGCAATTTTTAGGTAAATTAACTTTTTCTCATAATGAATTTAGATTTTCTATCCATTATTTTCAATAGGTTTTTGCTCAGTATTATTAACAGAAAGGGGGAAGGTTGGCTGGCCGCAAAACATATTCACCCCCACTTTTATATAAATTATTTTATATTTAAGCTGTCCTATGTCAGCAATGTTGATAATACTGTAGCATCAATGCTTTTATATATTTTATATTTAAATCTATTATTTAAATTTTTCTTATTTCCATTTAAAATCTGCTGTCTGGTTATTTTACAATTTTATTTCTAATCAGTTTGATCATGTTTATTCATCTCTCTTGTAGAGAAATTTTGATTACATATATTTATATATATATACTTTTTGTGTCTTTTTGATAAAACGTACGGACATTTCTTCGCAAAGTCCTTGTTAACCCGTTTTAATCTAATTCATTTATTTTATTAAAATTTGAGAAGAATCATATTTTCTGAAATAAATTAAACCTAAATCAACTCACTATAACAAAATTCGATTCTTTAAAATATTTTATAAAATAAATCTGATTTATCCTCTAAATATGACACTGAAATAAAGGGGATAAAATTCGCACTTATATGTTTTAGTGTTCTCTTGAATGCAGAATTTATGAGAACAAAATTTTATTATATATCAGTAATAGATTCTTATTAACACGATAGTTCACATTTCAGATGAATATAACTATAAATTTGGTAGGAAGGTTCAAGCCAAGCCTTACAAAATGTTTTGTCACATTTGCTACAATGCTTTTGTAGCTTTGTTTTGTAGCCTTCTCTTTTACAACGACGCATTTTTTTTTGCTTTAGCAAAAACAAATGATCAACACTAGATTTACAGATATACCCTTTTAACCTAGAAAGTGCAGTCAAGATCGAAGGTCTATCTTTGTTCTTATCACATCATTTCTTTAGATAAACTGCTGTTACATATCTTCGGAACTCCTCCAAGTTATAAGCTTCATTTCTGATGAGAATTTTGGAAATTTTTCAGGCGTTTATTATAGCCATAACTAGTGTACATATAAAAAGTGGTCATTAACTTTTTTCCACAAATTTTAATTGAATAAATTTCAGCCAACCAGCCATGGTGATCCACGATGCTTAAGTTAGTTTTAGGAATTTATGAAATTTGGCATATCTTCATATTAACTTTATTTTTATGTACTCTTACTCGCCTTTTCACACAAAAGAATGGTTCTAAAGTGCAGAATTTTGTAGCAACAGAGAAAGTACTATTGTAATTTCGACACTCCATGAAAAACTCCGAGTTTTTGTCAAATGCAAAGTCAGGTGTACATATTCCTTTCTTCCACATATACTTAAATACTTTTAAAAAACACTCGTTCTTTATTTGATTTCGTTTAAATATCGTATGGTTAGTGTAGCTCAATTGCAAAATCTTAGATTTTAAATTTCTGTTATCATATTTCTAGAGAACATATATTTGTATGATTTGATTTTATAACCTGGAATTTAATACCGCATAAATTAGATTTTGCCTGAATAACATAGATTAACTGACAAAGGAATAAAATTCAAAACATGTTATTAACATTTCTTGCACGCACTCACGCAACCGATATATATCTATACAAATAAATAAAATTGAAGTGTCTGTTTGTAATTTCAAATTAGCAGCTTTTTACTTAATGCACTAAAAGTATATACGGTACTCATAACAAAAAACCAATTTTTAAAATTTTTTGTCTGTCTGTTCTGTCTGTCTGTCTGTTTTTTTCCGGCTAATCTCGGAACGGCTGGTGCGATTTTAAAAATTATTTCACTAATGGAAATCTACATTAACGGGGAGTAACATAGGCTATATTTTATTCCCGTATTCTTACAGGGAACGGAAACTATACGGGTGAACGTGAAACTGAATGCCAAGATGAACGCCAAATGAACGCCAAGCTGAGCTAATGAAGTCGTTGTTTTGGTTACTGGCGACCGATGCTCTTCATGAGACATAACAGTGTTACGCGCGCATCATAATTCGCTGACACGTGCCATAATTTTTTTTTTATGATAGTTATCTCACTGTTCAGTTAAGTAGAGCATCGGCTGTTTCGGATGCACTTTTAAAAATAATAAATCAAGGCTTCATAAGCAAAAAGCAAGAAACAAAGCAAGAAAGCAAGAAACAAAAAATTTATAAGTTTTAATCCTTTCTCTTTTTTTTATTTACATTTTTAGTCACATTTAAACAATAGTTATTATTTGCTTAATATTTATATTGTAATCGAAGAATAATAATTTTCAAGGTATCTTTCATTTTTCTACCTCTCTGTTTTTCTTAATTCAAATTGTTCTTAATTTATTAATTGTGAGTTTTTTTCATTCGTTATATTTAAGCTGTTTTAAACTTTAACAGCTGAACTTTAAGTATAATAATTAGAAATCGATGTTAAACATTGTTAGGTTTTTATTCATGAAAATATTTCAGATTTTGACAAAAAAAACATAGCATTTATGATGATGTTCACAATCTCAACATAAAAGAAGATTCGTGGTTGTGTGAAAGACCCATTTTAGCACCTATAAACGACCAGGTTACTGCGCTTAATCAGCGCATGTTAAATAAGCTTCCTGGTGAATCACAAACATACCTTTCCATCAATACAGTTTGCAATCCGGATGAAACGGTTAGTTATCCAACAGAATTTTTAAACAGTATAATTGTGCCTGGTCTACCTCCTCACAAGCTAGAACTTAAGATTGGCGTTCCTATCATACTACTCCGTAATTTAAACCCACCAAAACTTTGCAATGGTACTAGGTTGCGAGTAGTGTCATTGAAAAGAAACGTTATAGAAGGTCGTATAATATCCGGATGCGGAAAAGGTAACATAGTACTTATACCACGAATTCCCATAATACCATCGAATTTCCCGTTTGAATTCAAAAGACTACAATTCCCTGTAAGTGTCAGCTTTGCTATGACAATTAACAAGTCACAAGGGCAAACGTTAAGCAAAGTTGACATAGATTTAACTAAGAGTTGCTTTTCACATGGCCAACTATACGTGGCATGTTTACGTGCGAGGAATGCCACTGCCGTTTTTGTTTTAGCTCAAGAAAATCGTACACCAAATATTGTATATAAAGAGATTTTTCAATAAATTTAATACTGTAAATAGAGAGGATGTTCAATAAATTTATACGAAAAAAACCACACAAAAATTAACAAAAAACAAAGAAAATAAAAAAAATAAAACAATAAACACAAAAAAGCAGAAAGAACACAAAAATATAAAAACAAAACATTGATTCACAAAGTAAAAAAAATGACATTAAACTCTCTCTCTCTATATATATATATAGCGTGTATGTATTTCTTAACGTGGAATACAGAATTATTAAGTTTTCGTAAGATCTGTGAATTGAACAAAACACTTTTTTGTAAATTTCTACGTGAACGAAGTCGCGGGTAACAGCTAGTATATATATATATATATATATATATATATATATATAATGTCAAAAGATATTCTGTCTTTTTTAGAAAAAAGAAGAAAAACTATACTTAATTAGCTTGTATATTTCAAGATGTAGATAAAAAAACTAGTATATTTAATTTAAAATTTTTAGTTCAAGACTTAGAAAGAAATGTGATAAAGTACTTTTATTTTGGAAATATAGCTACACTATTTTATAATATATATATATATATAAATTTCTTTAATTTGCTCTTGAATCCTACGCTACAAAGTGAAGCAATGAAACATTTTGTAATATATCAAATCTAATTTTAAGCAGTACTTTTCTTTTTCCATCATTGCCGTATTCTAATCTCATGCTATAGTGGAAACAATCAAGTAGTGAATTTTTGTCGATGATTGTACTGAACTGTGCAAAAACATATTTTATACGCATATTTTTTTTCTAAGTTACATAACAGCACTCAAAATTAAAATCTACCAAAAAATATTTACTAACTGCAAAACAAATTTCAAAAACCTTATATTTTATAATTTAAAAGAATCAAAGAGTATGGACTGTTATTTATGTTTATTAACCCACACACACATATAATGAAATATCTCTAAATAAATGTTCCATCTAAATATTTGAAAAATACATACTTCTTCCACTTATTGATCCCATTTAAAACTCTTATCATTTAAAAATATAAAGATTGGTTCCAAATAAATGTGTTTGAAATAATATATGTTTTATTAAGTTTTAAAACAATATTTTGTTAACATGTAGATGATATTATTGTTAAAAAGTAGATAAATAGAAAAATACTGAAAACCCCTTTTACTATACCTTGACTTCCTAATAATTTATTTGTTGTTTATTTAATGATTTAATTTAATTTTTCTATTCCACTTCATCTACGGATTTATATATATGTATATACCATGTTTCTTCTTTTAAACTATGAGGTGAACACATTTTTATGACTTTGTGTGGAAATTCAAAAATGAATATATATTAAATGATTCTAAAGTTAAATATTATGGTAAAACTATTTTTTTTTATCCAGAATAAGAAACATCTTATAAAATGATATGTTTCTATATTTAAATTTAGAACATTTTATTCCTTGAAATTGGTACTTTTAATGAGTTCACGTCAAAAGTATTGAAATATTTTTTTAAACAGAATCTTTATTTTGACAAAACAGTAACACCTAAATTACAATAAGCAAGGGATTCAATGTATTATAAAATAGTATGTTCAATATCATATGGAAACCGAATAATATTTTTTCTGCATAAAACATAGAATGATAAAAATCAAACTATATTTTTATTGCGAATTCAATGCATTTTATTTTGAATATATTTCTACGAAAGTATATGACAAATTCTTTTGTATGCACGAAACGCCTTCCTATAAGCAAGTGCGCTTCTAAATCTGAGTCCCAGAAACCTATGTTTGAAGACTTTACCATCCATCACTAAGAGAAAAGAATTTTTTTCGATGCAATTTTTAGTACTCTTCATTTTCTTTTTTTATCATCCTGTTTGAATCTCGCACCACAACGGAACAAAACAAGTACTGAATTCTTGCTATTTATTGCACAGGACTGCGATAAAACATATTTTCTGCCATCTTATACCCCACGCTAGATCTGGCTGGAGACTTCTCTTCTTCGATGATATTTTCCTCCTGACAGTTCTTTTTATAATGGCATTTTCCGCTTGAAATCTGTTACTTGGCACCCCTTCTTCTTCTTACCAAATGTCTTTCTCGCAATTTTTGGTTTTCATATTTCATTGCAACGATGGACAGAAAATGAAAGTGTTTTGCTCTTTGATGTTTGTTTTCTTAAAATATTAGAATGTTGTGTTTTTTTTTTTCATTAATGAGAAAACATCGTTGTGTTTGCCTCACATTGATTTAAAAGAAGAAAATAAAAGAAAGAAAAACATATATTTTTCTCCTGATAAATTTGGTCTTCATCATTTCTTCCTTCCATTTATTTTATTTTCTTTCCAAAAGAGTTAAGAAAGTCATTTTCTTTAATAAGACATAAATATTTTTAATGTGCTGTCATTACATGAAAAAACATTTGAATAATGATGACTTTTTCGAAAGTTAAAATTGTACCGCAGTGGTGATTTAAATATTTTTATCAGCATATTTATAAGTAATGTGTAAAGTGTATTATTCCTTGATAAGAATTTTTATAGCAAGTTATGGATGACATTTCTTTCCTGTGATAAATCCGTCTGTCACACGCATATTAAGGAAACATGATAAAATCCTTTGTTTTGCTAAACGTTTTATAAGATTAATTAAGGTTAATGGGTCACACAGATTAATATTTCACGATAAGTAGATAATTAGTTAAACTTATCATACATTGCATTTTTATTACTTTTAAGACTTAAAGGAAGGGTAGAGTCTAAAAACCGATAAATTCTTTAAAAAAAGAATATTTTTTATATGCTTGACAAAGGAATCAATGGGTTATGAGTCAGGTATGTACATGTATTTAACCTTTTTGATCATAATAACAATCTTGTATATTCATTAAGTTTTATAATATTTTTTCGAAATATTTATGTGCTCCTCATGAAATGCAAAACTCTTTTTTGGTATATACGGCCCATAACAATTACTTATTGGCACTATGATTCTAAATGGAAAATTCCTAGGACATTGAGGATTAATTATACATTAAAACTGCTGAATGAATATGCACTGTTCATTTTCTTACCTTAATGAATGGTGAGTAATGTTTTCTGTAGCAAATTATCATAAGTTCTGTTAGAGTAAGATATGCTGATAATGACATAAATTATCTTTGTGCTTTGTAGTGAGCTTTTTTCACCTTGTCGTCAGTTCTTTTGAACGAATTTCTCATTACGTGAGATCCTCTATTGCTTAAATTGTGATAGATTTTGCTTGAAGGAATTCTGAAGTTTTATTTCCTGTTTTACGTTAGTTAAATTTTTCTCAATATTCTTTCATCTAAACATTTATAATCTGAATGACCTGACTTGTATTATTTATTATAATTCCCCCCCCCCACAAATCATGGTATTTCATACTATAAAGCTCTACGTATATTTATTTATTTAATTCATTAATAATTCGTTCTCCAAATGATTATGCAATAACTATATTTCTAATTTAAGTAGTGCAGAAGCCCTAATTTAATACATTTTTTGATCAATCATTTCCCGTTAAAACTTTGACTCGTACTAATTTCAAAGTTTAGGTATAGTTAAATGATACTTTTTTAAAGAATTTATTGCTTATTACCACTCGCATACTACCTAATCTTGCTTAAAGTTATTTAATTTTGTTCCCATGACTTTAAACTGTATTATTACTGAAATTTAAATAATTGCTAATCTGCCAATTTTATTTTTGAATTTTTTTAACGAAAATGAATTAATTGATTATATTTATATTCGTATCTCAATTTACATTATCTTTTTCTTAATATGTTTATGTACAATTTAGATGTTATGTTAAATTCAGTATAATATAGTAATTATTATTCTTTTAGTATTTTTAATCGAAATCAATGAAATTGAAATCGGAAATTTAAAATATTCATTTCCCCCCTGAAATATAACAGACAAAGCATGTTTAAAGCAATTTATCATTAAGTTACATGTATTAATTATGTAGGATATGCTGGAGTTGTAATTTAAAAAAAAAATTGACAATTGCATATTTTTTATAACACATTGAACATAACGTTTAAGTTATATTCAATGTTAGTTTTCTTTAAATTTTAATGTAATTTGAATTTAATTAATATATATCAGAAGCTTTTTATCTTGCATTAAATATATTTTTAAACTGGTTTAAATTAAGGACATAAAGTGAGGTTTCCAACCTCCAATAAATTTTCCAAATTAAATTACCATTTCAAATCGAAAATGTCTTAAAATAATTTATTTTTATCTTTACTTTTGCATACGTTTAACCTTTTGAAAAAATTAAATGTATTCTGTTTTAATTTTTTTCATCAAATTTCTTTAGAAATTACTATCAGTGTAACATAATCAATGCACAAATGGAAATAACAATAATAATTTACACATCTGACCAGTTCTCTTTTACAGATCATTAATTCCAGAAACAAATTATGTTATGAATGCACTTTGTTTAAATGGAGCTATTGCACCATAAACAAAACAAAACAAAACAAAACTAAAAATGTTTATTTGATGATTTCCATTCTAAACATGCATTGCACCGAAAAATAAATTCTGATTTACGCTAAAAGTTAACTAACTTTTAAAAGTACAGTTATGCGTTATTGAATTCTCTCGATGGAAAACAATCAGATAAAAGCTGCTGCCATTCTGATAGTAAAAATGATAAATTGTTTTTAAGTTTTTATTTCATAGCAATGCATCATGTTTTCACTACTTGCTGTTGTCTAATGGTTGATGGAATCTTTTTCTCTATTACTATCCCATTTAATGATTCGCTTCCGCAAGTTAAAATGACAACAAAAGTGAAAAATGCATTACGCCTTTGAATCAGTATATGTCATAGTAATGTGACAAAAATGGCAAATTTGTTCCTTTATAGCATAATTTATTTCTCATCCATAACAGATTTGACCTTTAAGGCAAGCTGAATTTCAATTTATATTTATTTAAAATTGTAATATGTTAAGATATAAGTTTTATTTTTCATTTTTTATTTTTTAATATTTATAGAATACAGACAAAGTTGAAAAAAAATTAAAACTTATTCAATTTTATATTCATGCTTGTGTTTTTTTTCTTCAAATTAAGCTGTAAATTAGTATTATTTTCATATGAGTGGTTTCTATTATTATGATGCTCGTGAATATATTAATGATTTGATATGCAATGCATGATTCTAAATTAAATCGAATGTATTCCAATGAGTTTAAATATGCTTATTTTCGTTATCGAGCACTAGCTCTGATTGCCAAATATTAATATTCATATTCTCTAAAATCACCTTTGTGCATTAAAACAGATTAAAATAAATCAAATGGGAACTAGAAATACAAATGTTTACTTCTATTTATAGATATCATTTCTAAATGGACAAGTAACAGAAAATATATACTGTTAACTCAAAACTTCAGTAAGATTGTAATAATTGGAGACCATTTTAACAAATTTAATTTACAAGACAAAACAATCTGTATCATTTGTAAACGTTAAAATGATTTGTATCATGTTAAGCGGCAGAAGATAAAAGCTCTCAAAAACGATTCCCATTGCACCAACACTTTCAAAAATTTATTGGAAAATTATTTGCCAAATAGATAAACATTTAGCTCGTCAAGACGTTTTTACAGAAAACAAAATATTTATAAATAGGTATAAACTCATAATTTTAAAATCAACTGGGTGGTAATAGGCTATGTTGTTGTACATTTCTTCACAGGAAAATAAACAGATCTATATTACATATTTTTTTTCAAATGTAAATAAATAAATATTTTCTAGTTACATAATGATTCTTTGAGTAAAAACACTAAATTGTTGTAAAGTTTACAGTATTTCGCCATCTAAGTTAGAAAAGCTCGGATATATCAGCCATTTTCCTTAAGAATTTTGATAAAATATGTGCACAGCAAAAATGATATCAAAATATAAATACAAACATTTATATTTACCAAATTAGTGTCAATAACCGTAACTCCATTAAAAGTTTTTTTTATAAAAGGTCTTATGTAATATTACCCTATTAAAATGCAAGAAAAATCGCTATAACATTGAAATCTAATTTCGAAATTCTATTTGATTTTTTTGAACTAATGACATAAAATATTTTTTTTTCATCTGCATGCATTTCCAAAGCTAGATATATCTGTATCGGGAAACAATCGGTTTTATATGCAACTTATATACTTCTCCCATAAAAAGCTTAGTTTCTCCTGCCTCTTTTCTTCATGGAAAGAAGAGAAATGTTCCCTCCTCCTTTCTATAGCAACGGGTTTTCTTTAATCTATTCCAAGGGCTTTAAAAGAGTATCTTATTTTATGTTTGTCACGTAGGCCAGCTTGTGAACTTTTTTTTTTTTGGCCTCAGAAAAGGTATCTTTCGAACGATGAAATGTGGAAATTTTATAACCACCTGGTTAAAAGAAGAGGGGTTTTACGGTTGTTGCTCGATTTTGTTGATGCTGCATGCTTCGAATTTTAAGTATGAGAAGCATGTGAAGTGATACATACACCAGCATAAAATTTGGAAGATACTTGGGTATGAACTCGAAACTATATCTTGTAAAGTTTGAGTGGTCGAAGCACTTTTTTCTCTGAAATGAAATATTTTGGGCACAGATTTATAAAACAGCATAAATTTAATCCATTTTTCATTAATTTATTTTCATCTTTTTTTCCAAAGTATAAAACTGTGAGGTCTATAAGGAATTTTTATCACAATTTATAGCTGTCCGTCTCCAGTAGTTGAGAATTTATGTTCGGTACTGTATGAAAGTCACGTTCAATGTTATAATTTCAAAAGAACAATTGCTTCAGATATAAAATAAATGGATTTAATTTAACATTTTTTTTAGAATTTTATATAATACTATTACCAAAGCTATTTTTATTTTAGGATGGAAACGTTTGCAGAATTTATTCGTACAGTACTTTTGAAAAATATTATGCCCTGTTGTATTTGATCAAAATCTGCTGTTTTATGAGTCATATTACTTTCTAAACATACATCTTATTATATAACCATTCTTCTTACTAACCAATAAAACATCATTATATGTAGTTTTACTTAACAATGTTAGTTCTATATTTTTTTCTCTATTTCCTTTTTTATTAACTGTACCAATTAAATACTTCTATAAAACTGATCATCAATGTAGAAAAGTATTTAGACAGTTCATTGTGACGTTCACATCAGATTAATGTGTACTGTTGTAAGTAGTAAAAGCATTAAGAAACATAATACTAGTTTTTTTATTGAAAATGGACTATATTGGTTTCATCAATTCATTTTGATATTCCATGTATAATTGTAGTTTTTAATCGGTGATATTGTTTCAAGAATTAGTAGTTTGTAAGGATAAATTTCATTTTGAAAATATATATTCACTTAAGTGTTACTGAATTAGGGATAAAAAGGGTTATGCAAGTTGTGGAGCACTACGCATCGTTTATGCGCAAGTGTGAGTGGGTAAATGCATAAATAGTGCATACTTTAGGGGTTCTGAATTAGTTGTGGGAATTGCCAGTATTGGCAAAGTGCCAGATTTAGACGCCTCAGATCGCGGACAAATCATAGGTTTGCGAAGCAGGGGCCGTTCAATTTTCGAAATCATCAGACGGATAGGATTTTCAAGGTTGACATGGTCAAGAGAATACCAAGAATACAGGGAAGGTGGACAAAAAACTACCGATTTTGCAAACTGCAAAGAACAATAAAACTTGACAGTGTGTGGTGAGAGACAGCTCAGGCGTATTGTACGTAACCAGCGAAGTCAAACATTAGCTCAAATTACCACCCAATTGAATGAAGGTGCTAGTCGAACATTCATTAAATGGACTGAGCAGTGCTCGCTTCACCGTATGGATTTCAGGATCCGTAGACCTACCAGAGTATCATAGATCAATGCTCGCCATCGGGCTGCACGTCTTGCCCGTGCAAGAGAGCTCAGAGACTGGAGTGTAGAGGACTGTAAAAGAGTAACATGGAGTAATGAGTCCCTAACTCCGACGGGAAGCTGCGAATATGG
Source organism: Trichonephila clavata (assembly GCA_019973975.1). NCBI lineage: Eukaryota > Metazoa > Arthropoda > Arachnida > Araneae > Nephilidae > Trichonephila > Trichonephila clavata. The sequence goes on along the minus strand of BMAO01009728.1, from coordinate 264,116 downwards.
CGTCAGGCTCATGAATCCATGGATCCTGCCTGCCAGGTTGGAACTGTACAAGTACATGGTGGCTCAACCATGGTCTGGAGTATTTTTTCGTGACACTGTGTGAGATCTTTAGAGCGTGCACAAACCTCTCTCAATGCAATTCGGTACGTAAAGTTGCTAGATGATCATCTCCATTCGTTTATGCTCCTTCTGTAATTCAAACGGTAATGGAGTTTTCCAGCTATACAACTCTACCTCTCACAAGTCACGGTTGACTACTAACTGGTTGTATGAGCAATCATCTGACTTTTCTGTCATAAATTGTTCACCTGAAGCCCTGACTTAAATCCTGTTGAGCATCTTTGGGATGCTTTGGAACAAGGCGTCAAAGGAACGTCATCACACAGAACCAACGAGTCTTATTAAATTATGGACAGCCTTAGCAATATTTGATAAGTCATACCCGTGAAACGTTTCCAGAAACTTATTCAATCTATGCCTCATCGTGTGGCAACCGTTATCAAAATCAGAGAAGGCAATATATATATATATATATATATACGATTTTTTTATGATTTTTTTGAATAAAATTAAAAAAATAATGCAGAATAGTTCAATGTTTTCCATCAAAAAGCATATACTTACGTTTTTGTGTAATTTATCATTTTCTCTTAAATGCTTCACCATACTGAATTTAATCTTCATTTTTAAGCTAATTTCTACTTATATAATCAGAAAGAAAAGTATTTTAAACATGAAATAAAATACATAGAAGATTAAGAGGTGATGATTTATTTTACTTTTAAGCGAAATTGTAAATATAAAAAAAATGCATGCAATTCATGAATAATTCAGTACTGAATTTTCTTAAAAATAATATTATGCCCTATATTTTCTCATACAAATTTTATGATGTAAATAATTATGAGTTTTGCCTTAGAAGTACAATATTTGAACAATTGAAATTGCTCTACATTTATGCATGTTTATTTTAGAGAGAAAGCACAAAAATGAGTGTGAATTTCTTGGAAAGGTCTTTTTTCTTAAAATTTTGTCACACCTTTTTAATTAAGATTATTCTTCCGATCAATTTAACCCTAAATTTGGTTTCATTTCGGCATGACTATAACTAAAAAATTTTTCAATACGATATTTAATGGTTCATGAGCTTTTAAACGAGAAAATATACATACAATTCTTATATGCAACGTTTTTAATTTCTTGAAAATAATAGCTACGTAATTGAATTGCCATAGATACCATCTAGTATCATTACGTGTTTAGTTTCTACTATTTAATATTTGTAATGTACATATTAAGCAAAAAAAGTAAGCTTCATAGTTTGCTTCGAATAAAATACATTCATTTCTTTCTGTTTCCATTCACACAGCAGATGTGTCTTATCTTAACCTGACATGAGGGATCTTATTATATTCCTATTTATGACAAGGTAGTCTTTAAAGGTTCAGATATTTCGCGTGAGATATAGAAAATGAACATATTCGTATGGTTCGTGCCAAACTTAGATGTCAGTTTCTGGAGATCATAAACTCATATCTTGGTCATTTTATCCAGTTTATCTTGGTGCGTGACAGCTTCGAATACATGTGACTGGCTCTAGTTTGTTCATCAGGTCTCTGGCAATGATATTTTGGCTAAATCCATCAAAAAACAATCGGGATGTTTCCATACAATATAAATAAGGCTTTCATTTATGAATTATTTAATCATTAGAGAATTTTCCCTCAAGTTACATAGTTACTAGATGTTTCGATTATAATAATAACATGGAAGGGGTACGGCAATTATTTACAAATGACTAATATTAATTAAGTAAATTAATAATATTATTGTTATTACTAGTTATTACCTATCCACTTTGTTGAGTATTTAATGGAAATACGTAACTACATATGCAAGAGGGAACACCTGTAACAAACCGATTTTTTTTTTCCAAATTTAAGCACAAAATACTATTTACTTTCACTAAACGCTCCAATCTAATTGTTTATCCAATGATTCAAAACATTGTTTAAATTCATCTTTTGCAATACTTGATAGTCCCTCCGTCACTGAATTTTCATCTAAGTAACGTGAATAAAATGTTTCATTTTTATGGCTGTGTTATGTCGAGGAAACAAAAATGGCACAAGCAGAAAAGTCAAGAGAATATGAGGAGTAAGGAATATGGGTCTTACTATTTTTTGTGAAGCATTGTCACACAAACAAGGCGGTGCCAGGATAGACATTGTCAAAATTCGCTAAAATGAGATAAATGTCATTCCCTTTACCTCTACTCTATTTTCAATAGTACTTTGCCAATCCTTGAAAATTTTACGAATTTTTCAACAATTTCATTTATGAAGGGTGACTAGAATGAGATCTGTTATCAATTGACATTTCACCATTATAGAAACTGAGAAATCAATGAAGGACTTAAATTTTCCTATATATATTTCTTATACGCCTACATTTTAAAAAATTATTTTCCACTTTTTCCATGCAAAACGCTACCCATGAAATTCAACCATTGTAAAAATAATCATCACACAAAACAGTTGTTACTATAAAGTTTGTGGAACTACTTTTTAACGTTTTATTAGGCGGTACTTGGTTTACTGACTCAGGAATATTTGCCCGCAATACTACAACACATTGCGCACCAAAAATTAACACATTATATTCTGGGCACCCTCTAGTATATATATATATATATATCATTGATAACTTAGGCTTAATAATAAGCTTTTGATTGTGTTGAAAAACATTTTAATTGTACTCACTTCTTGATTTAAAAATAATTTCTAAAACGGAATATGCTTCAGTTGCATGCCCCCATACACCCAATCTTTGGGAGTTTTCCTCAAGACACGTTCTTAGGAAGTTTCTACTCAACAAAAGAAATATGAATGCCTGACTTCAATTATGTTTATAAAAATGTGAATTTTTATCTATAATACCCCCTCAGCCCCATATTGATAGTCAATTTAGTCGAAATCTATTTTAGACGGATCTCTAAAGAAAAAGACACATTAACTAGATTTCAAATCTGTGGGTGTTATCAAAGACACAGATGTATATAAAACCTCTACAACCCCCTTTAGGGTAATTTAAAAAAACTCGTTCGTAAAGGATCTAAACTCAATAAAGGAAACATGTTTTGCCAAATTTCACATCAGTATTTGTAATAGTTTCGTAGATGTGAAGAGTAACAATGTGGGTCACTTTATTCACCTTTACATAATAATAATTTATATTATTATTATTAAAAATGTGACGTTGAATATGTATGCATTAAAAATAGCAGAAAAAAATAGTATACAATATAACCAACAATGTAACCGAAAAATTGTAGGAAATAATTTAGGTGTTTAAATTTATATTATTTCAAATTTACTCATGCTATATAAATATTATTAGTTATTTTACTTTTTTTGCTTTACTCCTCTGTATATTTTAAATTGTAAATTTTTTTTCAATCTTTATGTCTACCTATAACAAATATGAGCAAATAAATTTGCCCAATATTCTGTCAAAACAATCTCATACATTTATTAGCATCAAAATATGTTACGACTCACTGTTGATATAGTATAAAATTATTTCATTTGTTGGTTGAATGCCAGAGATAGATTGATGGGGGAGGAAAAAATGTGTCATTATATTTTCTTAATTTGTGTGTATGAAAAAATTGCATGAAGCACAAAGTGTTTTTAAGAAATAAAGTCGTTTTTAGTACTATGATAATCTGTTTTACGAGTCTGTTTATAAATGATTATTATTTTATTTTTAGTTTCACTTTAGTTCACTTTAGTTAAATGACTTATATTATTTTTAGTTTCATAATCTGCTATTAAATTTTTATTTTTATAAGCTATACTACTATTGCAAGCAAATACAATATATTTATTATATTCAAACTAAAGCAAAATAAACTGAACTATACAAATTGTTTATCAATTTATGTGTGTATATATATACACAATTAATTAATTATTCAGTTATAAATACTCTATCAAAGAACATAGTTTTGCATTAGGAACTAATGAGCCGTGGAACATGTTATAACTCCCTGTTGAATCATTCATAGAATGATTTCATTATATCTGTTACAGTTGAGTGCCAGATGACAACATGAACTAGTGAGAATGAAAAACAAAATTATGTATTTATTTTTTTTATTTATGTATGAAAAATAAAATGTTTTTAAGAAATAAAGACTTTTTTGCACAGTGATAAGCTGCGTAGTGAGTTTATACATATTTTCATACAGAAATAATTGTTATTTTATTATTTTTATTTTCATGATTCATAGTAATGTGTTTATATGTTATAAACTATTTATAATACTAATGTAAAATGTACCACAGTATTTATTTTACTCTAATGTTAAATAAGTTGAAAAATCACAAACATTTAATTTAAGTTTGCAATTTATAAAAGATCTAAACATATCTGCTTTTCTATATTTATATTCATATATGTATATATCCTCCTTTCTCAGTTGTGCAAGGTTTGTAATATAACCAACGTTTCTTATACTCATTTTCATATTATCATTATTATATAATAATAATTCTGTGAAAAAATCACTTATTTAAAAATAAACGTATCTAGAACTAGGACTTTTAAATGTACATTAATCACAAGTTGAATGTCATTAAACGCATTGCCTAGACGTTAAGATATTATTTGCTTATTCATTAGATCTAAAACGTGGGAAATTTAAGGTTGGTTTAAAGCATTAAGTATATAAGAAGAAATTAATTGATATTCGCATTAAAGAAAATTTTGATTGTATTACAATTTTGAAAACTATTTGTTAATATCTTGTATTAATATTTCTGCTACTGACTGCTATGCAGTGTCATTAATGTTATGGTTAATTCTTTAATGTGCCATTAATGCTTCTGCCATTCAGTGTGGTTATAAACTCTTTTCCACATTAATGTGTCCGTTCACTCATATTTAACGCATCTGTGAGTTTGCCTCGTTTACCTGCAGGCACAGCGTTGCACTGTGGGCACATTCCCTTTACAAAATGCAGGTCAGAAATGATTACGGTGATGTTTTGCTACGGCGCCTGTATTCGGATGTTGAGGCCCCGCAACACATCCTGCGAACAATCTTGATGAGGTTAATGCGTCTCCTTAAAGACTCACACCTTCGCTAATGACGTTTGCTTTTCTTGGTTAACTAGAAATCTGCTGCAATGGCATTATCTAGAGATTAACTGATTTTAAACTATGCGGGCATTGCTATACGTGTAAATGTGTATTAAATTGGTTTGTATAACATTAAATAATATTATATCTCTAACGGTTTTTAAAAACTTATGAATGAATAGGATAATGTTAAAGGTTTGCAATGTTCAATTAATATCATTTCAATTTCCATGACGTACTTTAAAGTCACAATCCACTAATGTTGAATTAAATCATCTAAAAATGTTAGTTATCCAATTGGATTTTAAAATTAAATTACTTTGTTTAATTCTCAGTTACTTATAAACTTGAAATATTTATTATTGTGTAAATTAAAAATAGGAAAAACTATTCTAAAGCTGAAGACTTTGAGAAAAATATTATTGATGTACTTATCCAGCTATTAGAGCTTATTATATTTTTAACTAATATATGTTTAATATAATATTAAAATGTATTTGTTTTTGTTTCACATTACGCATAATTTATGAAATAAAGCAATGAATTAAATTTATTTTTGTTAAAACACCATTAATCCCCTCTTCATAATGAGTAGAAAAATATCTTCATTTTATATGTAGATTTCTTGCTTCATTTTTCAAATAAGGAATTAGATTGTGTTCTGATTTTCATTAGAAATTCAGCTATTTTTTTATGCCATTTTACTTTATTGATGTTATTTAAAAACACATTAAAATAAAATCTAAAAATTTAAATGATAAAGAGATTAATTAAAATTGTATACTTAATATAACAGATTAATAAATGTAAAGGAATTACAAAATTGATTTGTTTAGTATTCATATAAATTTCAAGTTTATAGATTTTATATTTGAAATATTTTTAATTATAAGAAAATTTTATCGCAAGTATATATTAAATGCTCCATTATTTATCAGATATAAACTAAATTAATCATAAAAGGGCAATATCAAGTATACAAATATTACGATTCCTACTGTTTTTAAAATGCGGAAAATGTATGAAATGATTTAAAAACAAATAAAACAGGTTAATATGCTTCCGAGGATAATACATCAAATCAACAAAAAACTTTAAGAATTTTTTCAAATTATTTTGTGCATTAGTTTAGTGCTTTTACTCAAACTTAAATACTAAAATGAATTTAAAAATTATATGATTACTAAATAATTTATTGAAGAAAAAAAACTAAAGCATGCACAAACACATGAAGATTTGAAAAAAATTTAAAATCTTATTTAAAAATGTGTTTTAAATATTTTTATTGTTAAACAACTTAAATATTTTCGAATCTGTAGTAGATGCATAGTTTTTTTGAAGCATTTAGTCTAATAACAATAAATTCATAGGAACTGAAAATAACTCTTGAGAGAGTTATTATACAAACACAATAGTTCTTCGGTTTTTCCTTTTATGATCATTTATGGGCAATTTATCTTCAGTAGCGTGGTAAACAGCATAGTTGGAAACTTCCCAAAAGAGCTTTAAAAGTTACTTTTGGTATTGTTGCTTTTACGTAATCTATGGACCTGCTATCTTCATAACTTTTTATAACATATTTTTGCTATCATATTCGTATTCGTGATTTGTTTTTCCTATTGTAAAAAGCTGTTTAGAAAATCATTACATATTTTAATTTATGGTAGTTGTTTTTTTTTAAAAAATGCTTGTAAAAATGTAAATGTTTTGTGGCATTAGAGTAATAAATATGCATTAAGTTTGACTGGAAATGATAAAATAAGTGCTTTTTAGTACTTATTTTTGCAGTATTATTAAAATTGAGATCGTAAAATTTTGCAATAAAATTAATTTTTCCAAACACCGTATTGCACAAAGAAAAATGATAATAACACTAATGGAAAAGTTATTTGTAATACAATGAAAACTTTTAAAAATATGGTTTAGTTCATTTAAAAACTAAAATAAATCAACATTAACAATTTGCTATTGCTTCAACTTTTTTCGAAAAAAAAATACACAAGATAAAAACTTTTATTAGATTTACCCAGAATTTATTAAGTGTAAGTGTTCTAAACTTAACTTATGATGATGTATTGCTTTATGTTATTATGTAACACACAGTATTGTAAAAGAAATTAGGCAAATTTTATAAAGATAAATGTTAGACGCCTTTTTTTTTCTAAGAAAATAAAAGTAAAAGGGAGAAAACACACTGTTAAAAAACTATGTCGTTTACATTTCTGATTTTAAATGTTTTCTTGCATTATTATTTATATTATGTATTCTTGCATCATTATAATTTATTCTTGCTATTATTTGCACTTTACCTCTCATCCTTGCTTAGGAAAATAATTAATTTGGTATTTTTAAAATTAATCGTTATGTTAAAGCAATTTCCTTTCTTTTCAAAATTAATAAACACAATGACTATTAATCTTGTTTTATATATTTATATTGTATTGTAATATAAATTTATAACAATTTATATTATATTTTTATTAATTAACATAACTTCAGTAACGATATTTTCTACATATCTTAAAATAACATTTTTTTAATTGTTTCAATTTATCCTATTAGCTCCGATAATACTGCTCAGAATATATGACTCGCTTGCTTTCTTTCTTGGCTAACATGATATCCCCATGCATAATGCCCGGATTGACATTAATCTTCATTGTAGGTCCTCTACAAATCTAACAAATATGTGTTTGCTATTCTCAATATTTCAGTAGTAATTTTCGCCATATGTTAACCTGCTTGCATTCGTGCAAAAGTATTAATATTAGGAATATTACTGGCAAATTAATTTTACTGGAAATAAATGCAGAAAAAGATTATGAATGAAGGAAAATATGGTGTTCGCAAAACTGCTGATAGACAGAGATTGATACGAAAGACTGTTTCCAGACCAATAAGAAATTGCAAAACCATTGGATATTACGGCTCCCAAAGTGAAAAGGTAGAAATGGGCTATGAATGACTTCATAAATTTAACAGCAAAAGCGACGCCCAATAAATCAGCGAAAGAAAATCATATTGACTTATTAAGCAATGATCAATTCCTTAAGCAGAGAATAATACATAAAAACTATTCAGGGTCGCTTCAGAGTATGTAAGTTGACTAATAATATTGATTTTAGCATAACACACATTATTAGAGAAGTATTACCGCACAATTTTAACGTGTTTTATTTTCAAACGAGACACACATATCACAGTTTTATGAATTTTCTAGACATAAACATTTACATGCAAATAAAAGGTATTGCAAAAGCCAAATGTTCCCTTCCTTAAGGAAAAACACAACCATGGTGGTCTAGGAATTTCTCTTCTGCCAAAAATAGATGTGTATTGTCATTCATACCTTAACAGAAATATATATATGTGTGTATAATTGCATATATCGATGTACAGAAAGAATAGTTATGGATTTTTATGCAGATTAATCAACAAAAACGTCGAGCAATAAATGAGTGGAATGATAAATCAGTGCACTTCAAACATGAAGGACCTTTTCGCTGTGCGACTACGTCTGTTCAGAAGTATTATGAAAAAACGGGGCTCAAAATAACTTTGGACTTTGTCGCAGTGATTCGCCAAATCTTAATACATTAGATAATTTTTGGCTTATTTAAAATGCAAAATTATTTAATTCAGACTCAGTTCACTTTCTTAAGTAAGTTAAACTAACAAATACATGTGTATTACAATTTTATTTCAGGAAACTACAAAAAACTACCTTTTTGACTGAAGTTAAATTCATTATAATTCCGTAATAGCACTTGACTCCTATACTTTATTAAAAATGGTATAAAATTAACTTAATTTACCAAATTTAATTTATATTTCATGGATTAAATGAAATGTTAAGTATTCAAAAATATCATTCGAATGTTCTGTCTCAATTTTTATAACGTCTTAAGAAATGTAGATTTAATATTAAATAAAGACATAATTAATACATTTATATAAATGCAGGCCATTTTCTTATAAAACTACTTGTTATATGATAAAGCTTTAAAAATATGCAATACGAATTTCTTTTTTATAAAATTAAGTTGAATGCATACTCATAATTAGTGTATAAATCCAAATTTATTGTTATAATTCGAATATCGAAGTACTCTAAGCATTTTAATAGTATACAATTAGATTTCATTGAAATATTATTGAATACTAAAATACGCTACAAAATTTCATAGATCATACTTCCGTCACTTGTAATTTTATGATTTATCTTGAATTTATAACTTTGGATAAATATGAAAAGTGTATACTAAATTAAACCACTCTATGTGATGTCATATAGAACCACGTGTAGAAATATGGAGTAAAATTATGACTCCTTGTAAAGTATAAGTTCTGCCGGAGACCCAAGATGACATTTTCAGAGTAATGCTATTAATTTAAATGAGACTATTCAATTATGTATGAAGATATTAACCTATGAACTTCAGGCACTAAATATTAACATACATGATTTATGTAGAGAGTTAGTTTATGGGGCAATATAAATACAAGCAGTATTTGGCTTATGATTCAATAAATCTTGATCTGTTATACAATATATCTACTTAAGATTTAACAGTTCTAAATGTGTTTAAATATTTGAATAAAACTTCAGAAATGTGCAAATAAATGTAAAATTCTATAAACATGTCTTAATATTGAAGTAAAAGAAAAGCTAAATGAATAGATACACACAAATACACATGCCATGTTTCAGGTTTGAAAACAATCAGAAAAAATATAAACTATAGCAATATTATTCAATACTATTTAGCTCAAAAGTACGCAATTAATTAGATTGGTAAAAGGAAATTTTAAATTGTATGTCTTAAATTCTTATTTATAGATTAATAGCTTATTTTTATATAATATATATGAGGTAGAGTATAATTATTCTAGAATATATACTTGTAGAATAGAAATATTATAGAGAGAATTGAATAGAGAATAGAACACGAGATAGAAGAGAAATATTATAGAATATATACTCGTGTTGTAAATATTCAAATAACAGAGTTAAATTCAATTACTTATATATTCAATTCCCAGAGAGTGTGACATTATTTATTAAGAATAACATACTTTATTTATTTTTACTTTTAACCTTAGTAATTTTTATAGCCCAAGGCAAAACTATTCCTAGAGTTACTCAGATATTTTTAGTATTTAATACAAGTATTCTATAATTATTTTAGAACAAATGATTTTGTACGTTTTGCTATGTTCAACAGCTACGCAAATAATATTCTACTTTTAATTTGTATTTAGTTTCAGAATTTGATAATGACTTGCTTATTGTACCCAGTTTCAACACTGGCTATGCATTTTAGAATGCAGTTTTAGGCAAGTTACCTTTTACTTGTAATTGATTTATATATATATATATATATATATATATATATATATATATATATATATATATATATATATGTATATATATATATGTATATATATATATTATATATAGAGAGAGAGAGAGAGAGAGAAACTATATCCATTAGGGGAAGTTTGTGACAAGCCACAAAACTGTTAAAACCCTCTTTTACGTATAAGAACTTCCCTAATTCAACAATGTTAATAATACTGCAACATCCATATTTTTAATATCCAATATCTGTTTTAGTTTAATTTATTTTTTATTTCCAAATTATTTCCATTTCTAGTATTTCAAATACTTTCTATCTTTATTATTTATATTTCAATATATCATCTCAATCTCTCTTTCTCTGTGTATATATATATATATATATATATAAAGCCACCCATCCGATTTCGTGGTTAGTGAAGCTGACTGAGATGCCTTAATTCCTGGGTTCGAATCCCGGAGAAAGCATGGATGTTTGTAAATGTATAGTGCTTTCGCTGAATGGTAATACTCTAAATAGCCATTGAGCCACAAGTCTTCTTGTGAGGTTGGTGGAAGGGAAAGAGAGATGGGAGGCCCTGACCACTTCCCAGGTGTTTTCTCTGGAACCAAGCAAATTTGTTCTGTCATCTGCATGGAGCAATCAAAGCTAAAGCTAACGACATGCGTGATAATGTAGCCTTTAGCTGCAATGAATTTCGTCGACCTTTACCTGAGGTTACTGTCGATCAGGTGGCATATATATATATATATATATATATATATACATGTGTGTGTGCGTGTGTATGTTCATATGTATAATTATATTGATATATAAGTGATTGTTTCTTATGTCTTAAAATTAAATTTTACGAAGTAATTAATTAACATGTGCATCATTTTTTAATGAGCTATGTACCATAAATCGTTGCAAATATTTCATTTTTAGCCAAGTATGAGATCATATACTTTTCATATAATTCTGTAACCTCAACATGTCCTACTATACATTTTGCATTAAATTTTTGATTTAGAGAAAATACTTTATCTTAAAGCAATTATGATATGTATTTTAGATTTTTTTTTTCAAAATTCATTATATTATTTCTTTGCCGTTATGCGAGACAAAATAAATAAGGTTAATAACTTCCGCCCACATCTCATCTTAATTTGACAAAACCAATTTGATATTAAATAGCTTAAGAAATAAATAAATTAAGTTTTCATGCAGATACATTCAATTAAATTCATTATTCTATTTCAACGAATTTCCAATTTTAAAAAATAAGAAGGTTAATTTTTAAACAAACGTTGAATGTAGCGGAACTTTACCAAAGGATTTGAACTCTGTAAAGATGAACTTCTTTTTTACGAAGTTAGTTAAATTATTTATTCAAATTAGTAGACATTAATATATATTAATATCCAAATCTGACTTACTTTATCCATAATTATCATCTTGAGAAGAATACACTATTTTTTTTATCCTTTTTGAAAACTATTATTATCTAAAAATGATTTGTATTTTTATTAATGTTTACTACATACCCTATGTGAAAAACTCCTTCAAATATAAATTTTTGAAACTTATTTGTATATAATTATTTTGAGGCAACATAAATTTTTCTAGTATTTGAATTCCTATTTAAAATACAAATCAAATAGAAATTCCTTTGCTGAAAAGAGAGCATAATGCATGGTAAGTTTTAGGTGTAATTTAGACCTTATTTAAACATTAAGAAAAAATGATTAGTTATGTAGATTGATTTTATTTTCATTGTTGCCTTAAAAAAAGGTGTAAGTGAGAATATTAAAAATAAAAAGTCGTATTTTGTGCAAACAATTTGCTTCTAGTAATATATGATGAAAAGTGAATGTAAAAAAAAGTACAGGTTGTTTTCACATAAAATGATTTCTTTAAGACACTAAACACCATTTTTTTTAAATCTATGTTTTTGAGCAATTTACCAGAAGGAAAATGAATTGCCTTTTTTATGCATCCACATAGCATTTGCAGGATTATTTTTATTTTTCTTAAATGTATAAGACACAGGAAAAAGTTTTGAACATATTCATATTTCTTTATTTCCATTGTTTTGTATGTGATATCATTAATAAGATATATAAATTTTTTTCTGATCCCTATTTTTCATCCCCATTTTTACTATCTCATTCCTATTGAGCCTTCATGTGATGCTCTCCAGAACTTAACATGAATGCTCTATATTGATAAGAGGTCTGGAGATCTAGCTGGCCAGTCCATTCGGCGAATATCCTCACTTTCCAGAAATTCCTTGTCAAAATTATTTCTATGTGGTCTCACGTTGTAATCTATTAAAATAAAATCAGCTGCATCCATGAAAAAGCATACATAGGACCTCAAAGCCTCATCCCTTTACCTCACAGCAGTCACAGTACCTCTATCAAAGAAATGGAGGGTTGTGCGGTCATCCAGTGTGATACCTGCCCAGATCATCAAGCATTCTCTGCTTAATGATATATTTCTCAGACATTGGATGGTAGGTAGAATTTTCCTACTGCAATAATTACTGGTTTAGATGAACCGGGACTCATCAGTGTAGAGAACTTTGGCCCATTGATCCATGCTCCAATCTCTATGATTTCTGAACCATTATAATTGGACTATTCTGTTCACAGAACTCAATGGTATGCAAAAAATAGATCTCCCTGCAAACATCCCAAGAGAGCTGAGAAGCACTAGTATACTTCTTACGCCTTACTATAATGAACAAATGATCTTCTCCGTCCACATTGCTCTTGTACGACCTTGCCCAGGCTTTCTTCCGATGGATCCGGTATCCCGAAACTGTTTCCATAAGTTGAGCACACCTTTTGGTAATAAATTGAATTATCTACAAATTCTCCTCAAATCTGAATTCGAGAATATTCTGTTTCTTGTCTTTCTTCAATTCGCCTCCTCATTCAATCATTCAAACTTTGGTGGTTACTCATTTTAACTGTTTGAATTTTAATTCAATCGATTGCTGCAAAATACTCCATGGAATTCAGCCCTGTGTATTGGCGAACGAAATACAGATTTTGGTACCCATGCTTATAAATCCTTTTACTCCACCATATCTACCCACACACACGAATACACCTAGGTATACAACGAACAACATTCACATCTTTGTTTCGAAGAAGTAATTTTACATTTCGCTCAATTATTTTCATAAAATTCAACAAAACATGCCAACCATCTTAGTTTTATACACCAGTGTACATATATATGTGTATTTCCGTATTGAATGCTGTTGAATGCACACATTTTTAATTTTGTCAGTTTTAAAAAAATCATCACCTTTATATTAAACACAAAATAGACACTTAATACAATATATATCTCATGAAATAAAATTGAAATATATTTAAGAATTAAATGGTATATTTTTCACTTAAAAAACATTTATCTCATACATTTATAAAGACTCGAGACATAACATGGGAACATGGGATTCGAAAATCATGAATGATATGCATCATTAAATATTCATTTTAGTTTTAAAGAAGCAATTGCATATTTTATACAGACACCAAGTTTTAATAAAGTAAAATATATAAATAGTTATATATATATATATATATATATAGCCGTCTTCATATTTGTAGAATAGTATTATTTAATAAATAAAATAAATTATTCGTGGTACGAGGGCGGGAAATTCACTTCCAACTTTAGTGTTTCATGCAATCGTTTACTTCATTTCATTGCACCATCACACTCGGATAAAGAGCAATATACCAATAACATGCACTTGTAAAGATATCCCATGACAAAATCAAGATCTCTTTGAATTAACCTTATTATTAGCAAAGGTTTACTCTCGTCTTAAGTACTATAAGATATATTTCCCATTATTTCTAAAACATTACAGTTCAAATTTCTTTACACGACAAAAAATATTGTTCAAAACCTTTAAAATAATTTCTAATTGGTTAGTAGAATTTTGGCTAGTTATCGAATAACAATCAATTCACATACTTCATGAAACAGAACATTTTGCATAATTATATAATTTGCAGCTGGCGTAATCCAGATTATCACATTGAATAATATACATTTGTTACGAAACAAACATATTTGCTATTGATTCATAATCATTAAATACCTATATTCAATTAATGTTTCCTACTTAGTAATATTACTGCTACAAACTAATAGAGATATCAGTAACAAATTAAATCCACAATTTAGATTACATTCAGTGACGTTAATCAAACAATCATTAAGTATTAATGCAAATATAATGGGCAATTTTAGGTATACGCTTAGGAAGAAATGATAACAATTATATATGTTTCACAATTCCATTTCATTTTAATACTAAGGAGTATCTTAAATATACATATTTATTTACAATATTTATTATTGACATTATTTATTGTTATATTATCACACATTATGTTTAAACTAATTATTCTTTTAATCTAATTAAGCGGAATCCTTTGCTAACGTATATAAATATAAAACTGATAATCTTTCAAATTAATAAGATTAATGAAATTTCGAAAAATAAAACTACAAAAATATGTGTTAAATAATTTATAATCTGCTAAGAAAATGCTCCAAATATAGTAGTAAAAATGAGATTAAATAAAATGAACTGTTATTGAAAATACTCTTGTGCTTGATGTATTGTAAAACATTTGTATTTACCCACCACCACCACAACAACCCATTTTATTTAGTGGCTATGGTCAGGATCTCGTGGCCGAAATGCTATGAGTTCAAACCCTAAGGCCACTTATAAGTGCATTGTGTAGAAAGACTGATGCACGTGCAAATTGTCGAAGCTCAGACTCCTTCCGTTGTTGTAGGGCGGCAGTTTGACATTCCTGCTCAAGTCTTGTCCCCGTCACCTGACAGAAGTTAAAAATTACGCCAACGCTCCTTGTGTTGCTATATAAAATTCGATGGTATAAACATTCACTTTCGAAATATGGGTTATATTTAAACTATTTTCTACTTATTTTTCTAAGGAAAAAAAACACTTTTTGAGACGGAAAACATAGAAGTTATTTATCTAATCTAATAAATATAATTAAACCGCACAAAAACAAAAGCTAGAATCATTTGAGTGATTAATATTAACTCCAATATTTTATAAAGATGCGGTGATTATTACGAAAATTATAAAAACGATTTCCGTTTTTGGCAGCTACAGGAAATTCAATTCCATAGTGACAAATAACCATTCATGTACAAAACTTTTTCTTCCCCTCCTAAAACAATAATATTTTCGAAATTCTCGTGTTTGGAGAGTAATGACTGTCTGTAATTAAAAAAAAATCTCACAAAAATGATAATCCAATTTATGACTGCTTATTAATGATACTATTTCCACAATGAGAATTTAGCTTTTCATTAGGCACTACTCTATTAATTTGAACAATTTATCATCATTAAATAAGTTTATATAGATAAAATGGAACCATTATTTTCATAATCACATTGCTCTCTCTCTATATATATATGTGTATGTAATATAAATGCATATCTGCATGTCTCTTTCTATATATATATATATATATATATATATATATATATATATATATATATATGCCACTGTGCAATGGTCAAGTTTTTAATTATTGGTGAATTTTTATAGAAAATTTACCATCACCAATAAATTTCAAAATTCATTCATTTGTGCATTATATAATTAGCCTCCGGACTAACTAATTTATTTCGGTAATGTTTGAAACCTTCTGCAAGAATGTTCTACTTTTTACTTAGATGGCATGCCTATTAAATTATTCCGAATCATTCAAGTGCAAAATGTTCAACTAGTCCTAATTTTAAAATAAATCGAGAGGTAAAGAAAAATTTAGATACATGCAAAATTATAATAACTGATTTTGAAACTTAAATTTCTCACAACATTGGATAAAATCAGAATATAAAATATATATAATATAATAATGATTAATGTTTATAAATATTAAAATTATGTAGCAAAATTTTAATGCAATATTAAAATTACACTTGCTTAATTAACATTTTTTACTAAAAAAAATTATATTATTCATTCTATTAAAAATACCCATCTAAAAAGCAATACTTCATCATTTTTTTACGCTAGTCCGTCAGCAATTCTATTAAGCCAAAACAAAACTGCCCACCAACCTTCTAAGGTTAAATAAATAACTTCTTATATCGCTCTGACCCCAAGTTCCATGAAAAAGAAGGGCTCTGCTATAAATATTAAACGCATCTCCGCCTTCATTTCCGATAAGCAAGCCAAAAAGCGATAATAATACGTCTACCCTGAGTGGTCGCCCATATTTCTCCGATGCACCAGCTCGAAGACACAATGTCCTTTTCCGTTTCTTCACACTTTACTGCTGTTTATCTGTTCCCTATAAATGCTTCTGAAGAGCATTGTCTCCTTTGTGATTTTTTTCACTGTAGTGAATTTCACTGTCAGAAGGAAGAAAAATATATCGAAAAGTAAAATTTTGATTTGTAAATCTACTAATGTTAAGAATTAAATAATTTTATTAGTCAGTATAGTTATAAAAATAAATATTTTAATAGCATTTCTATACAGAGTTTTCAAACTTCCTGAAAAAAATAATTTAAGTAATGTTTTTCATTAAATATGCCTTATTTTAAAGATATTCAGTGACTAAATGTTATAAGAATAAGTATCCAATTAGAAAATTTACTTGAAACTGAGTTAAATAATTGTCTTACTTTGTATTGTTTCTTTGTCAGTTATTCAATGCACATCTTTAATTATGCGCAAGAATTATGTTTAATAATTTTGAAAATATTTTGAAAAGTAATCAACCTTGTGGAAAATAAAATTTGGTTAAAGAAAAATTTAGATATTTTTGGTAGATAATTTGATGTAAAATAATTGCAAAAACTACCAATCACTGGTAATACAGTTATCAATTTAATAAACCTCACAAAGTAAAACTAAAATAATTAGCACAATATTATAAGCTGCAGGTATGAAATTAAAGTATATATACTAATGTTATATACTAATATAATATATATATATATATGTATATAGACTAATATTATATATACTAATATATAATATATATATGTATGTAGAAGATATAGATATGTGTGTGGGGGAGAAAGTATTTTCAGTTTCGATATTTGTCAATAGTTAGCCAAACTTGGTATAGATTTGAAATAAATCTATAGATTTTTTTTTTACTTATGCATTGAACTTAAAGAAATATATTAATTTCTTGATGATAAAAGTCGATTGAAATCAGAAGTAGCTATTTGCATCACAATGATATTATTTTCCATTCATCATTGGATCAGAAATTCACTCCGAAGACTTTCATGACTTTTATTACTTCTATCAGACTAACTTAGTTTATTAGAAGTGCCAGAACTGTAAATGCCATACAATAAAGCGCGTACGTTCAATCAGGCATCTATTTCTTCGAAGTAAGATTTAAGTAAAATTTATTTTATATATCAAACTAAACACACCATTGGTCATCTTAAAAACAACTTCATTGGCCGGTAATCTTTATGAAGACTTTGTTTACGGAACCTCGTCAAATGCCAATCAAATTTATGGCTTAAAGCATATTACAAATGTAGATTTCCAAAATTTCGCCGAAACACACAAGCGGTGGAAGAATGTGGTCAAAATTAAGACATAAACATTTCAAAAACTCTCATATGCTGAAGGAAGAGATGAATCCTGAGCACGAATCATCATTCAAGATAAAAACCTGATTTTCCCGTAAAATCTGCATTTATTTAAAATATTCGAATAAAAACAATGTGTAAATTATAAAGGAGTATTTAATGATATATCTACATGTATTGTTAAACGTAAAATATGCCTAACTAAAGTAGAAAACAAAAGTGGATTAAAATTACAAAATGTTGCTAATTTTACAAAAAAAAAAAAGGATTATCTTAAGTTTTTTACATGAAAACTTATTCGAATTTGAAAGGTTTATTTTTTTTTTTACACATCCTCCTAACTCTAACATCCCGACTAAAATAATAATGCTACTGTATTGTTAAATAAAATAATTATAAACGTTGATCAAATGTAACGAAAGTTCCCAATTTTCTATAACTGTAAGTGCTTTATTTGCAAGTAAAGAGGTATAGCGTGATATTATTTTGTTTATAGATTTATTTGGTTTTGCTTTTTTACTTATCTTGGAGTAAGGCAACTTTCCTACAGTATATATATATATATATATATATATATAATATGTGTATATAATATATATATATATAATATATATATATATATTACCTGTCAGGAATCGATGTGATCGAAAATTCGACTCAGAAATTGCTAGACGACTTTAAAAGAACAAAACTTACATTTTTAAAGTAATATTTAAGATATCACTATGCTTGAACCCAACTTATGTCTTGAGTTTTCCCGAAAAAGCATGCAAATAGATTAGGTTCAATTAAGTTTATTTTACCCTTTTTAATGCATCGTTTTTAGAAGCCACTAGTGTTTGGTTGTGAAAAAAAATCTGCACGTCCCGACATGATTTAATGAGCAGTATCATGAATTGAAAAATAGCAAATGTATTTTTGAAATATGATAATTTAAAAGAGAAAATTGCTTGGTCTCGGGAGTACATTTTTAGTTAAAGTTTCTCCGGCATTATTGTTCTAAAAACAAATAGTTTAATACAACATGTAAAGCTAAAAAAATATTTATGAATATAAGCGTCATTTCAGCAAAGTGATATCACTATCCGATGAAGAGACAACATTAGAAAGAATTTAGCTGCTAAGAAAGTTTATTTACTGAACTAATCAGTTCTTTACCTAAAGTTCCGAGAATACATAGAAATAGTTTTAAGAACTCCTATCTGTGTTTAGTTGAAAGACCCTATTGTTGATTTATATATAACAACTGAAACATATCTATACTTGAAAGTATTTCCAAGAGTATAGAAAATATAATTTTAAGTAGCATCCCTTAAAAAAGGGCAGTCAAACACGTTATAAATGTCCTGGACCTTCATGTATTTTCACTTTACAAAAACATTTTACTTCTTAATTTCTATGATATAGCAATACATATGTCTACTGTTACAAATGTATGTTTTATTTCCATAGTTTTTCAAATGTACACAAATACTCAGTCCATGTAACAAAATAGTCTAGAAGCAATTTTTGTACAGAAACTGTGTGGATTGGTTAATATGTGAAGCGATGTAGTTACATTTAATTAATGTGCTGTATAATCCGGCATACGCGCTCACCGCGCCGAATAACGAGCATATATGCTTTCAAGCTACATTTTTTAATGTTTAGATATATTCGCTATATAACAAACATCCCCTCTTTTAAGAAGAGATCTGAGATGGTACATATGCATTACTCTTATGTTTTGAATTCATTTTGAAAAATAGTATACTTTTAGAACTAAAACGAAATAAAACTCTTAAAGTTAATAAGATACATAACTTCTTTTAAACTAACATTTTTTCGATCTATGCAGATGTCTACTTTTTATTATGCTCCAATTTTTATTTTATTTTTGCAGCTATTATTTTTATTCCGAGCGCATAATGCTCAAGCGTAAATTTCTATCTTATTTTATGTGTTAGAAGTGCGTGTCAAACGCCATATTTACAATAATTAATATTTTAAAAATAAATGATACAAAAAGTAATTGTGCTCAGTACATATAAATTGTATAATGGAATATGTATTTATTTTAAACAAAATATTTCCAATTAAAATATAATTCTAAATTTTTTGTTGGAAACAATTACACATTTGGCATTTTTATAATTACAAAATTACTTAGAGTAACTTTTGAATGTCATTTAATTTGTGTTGTTCAATATTTATATTTCTACACATGCGCACACAACATTAATAATTAGAATCCATAAAATTTAAGAGATACATTGGTATTCTAAACTTAGGTAATCTGCTAATACGTATTTAAATTTTAAATTTGCATCTTTTCATTTTTCAAATTTTACTAAGAGCCATTTTGCAATTATTTGTATTATTCTAGGTAATACATTTTTATAATATGAATACTATATCTTAGAAACATTTGAAAGATGTTCCGACAGCAATAAACATTTTAACAAATTCCTTAGAGATTAAGTGAAAAATCCAATCGCAAAGCATAATGAAGCTGAAAATCAAATTTGAAACATTATATGATCTTTAAAATCTCATAGGAATATATTCTTTTACCTGTTTCAGCGCAAGGAATTGAAAATTTAACAATTACTGAAGAAAATAGTTAAACATTTTTTTCTGAAATTTAAGGTAGGGATTTAAATTTTCCGTCAAAATTTTACATTTCTTTAAAACCCGAGTCTATTTGAACGTCTTTCATTTTACCCTATTGCAATATGTTTCATAATTTGGATAAGATGCTCGTACTTTCATCTCTCTAAGTGAGAATCTTCTGGGATATCAAAAGTAGAATACACAATTCTTTTATTCCAAAAATTCTTTATTTGTTTCAAAATTCATAACCATTCATTTCTTTTCACTTGCTTCTTTTTGCTTCCTTGTGGAACCGTAAATAAAGATAAAAAAGCTAGTAGGAATAAAAGGAAATATAAGTTTCTGTGCAAGAATTTCACCGGAAATTGTATTCTATCGGGCATTATATCAGACTCGGAAGTGAATTACTTCTAGAAAGATATTTTCTGATATTGAAGGCAATAGAGATGCCTTTTCTTTGTAACTACTCCTTACACTTTCATAAAATGCATTATCCCTTTAGCATTCACGGAAAAGCTATGCTTTACGCTAAAAGAAAACTTTTTCCCCTTGGAAAATTACTTTATTTCTGAGAAGAAAATTGTTTGACAATTGCAAGGAGCAAAATATCTTTAATAATACAAACTGGAATGATAGGAGTTATTTTATTTTCCTAAATTTGTTATTGTACTATGTATATATGAATAGAAGAGGGAAAACGGTATACAAAACTTATTTTTTCTATTTAAACGCTTAAACTGTGTCGTATGAATAATTATTTTTAGCTTTATTTTCTGGAAATATATTTTACAAGGATTATGAATCGTCTTCATTTTTAGTCAAAAGCAAATCAATATAAAGGCTATAATCGTAATTATTTTTTTCTATGTAAAATGAAGTATTGCCTTTTTTCTATTACTAATCTCTTATTGAAATTAATTCATTAAAATTTTATGTTACTTTTTATCCTTAAATATAAATATATTAAATTTTAAATCTATTATTTCTTGATTATTTAATCAATTTGTTGTCATATTGAAGTTTTAAGAAAGTTTTTAAAGAAATATATTTTATCTTATTTACTCAAAATTTCTCAAAAATAAAAAAAAATAGTTAAACAAAATAAAAAGTAATTTCATTTGTAAATCAATGTAATAGAATGATATTTATCTCCTGAATAGTGTTAAATATATTTAAAATTCAATTGAATTATTTTCAAGTTGTTATAAATATTTTTAACTTTGGAAATATTTGAATTTTATCATGATAATATAAAATGTTTTTTTAGAAGAAAAATGCTTTATGACTAAATATTTAAAAAAAAGAAAATACTGTCAACAGCTACTTATTATTTATTAATTATCTTGGTAGATATTCACGTATTGCAATAAAAATAAATTTATTATACAGAATTGTAAATTTAATATTAGAACGAAATTGCTAAGTACTTTAAAAACAAAAATACTAATACTACTAATAAATGAAATTTATTTTTTTATCTGTGGATAAGAGTTTTCTTAATTTTTTTTTTTCAATTTCATTCTATCACTAGTACGCATTAACTATTGGTTGCATTACAAAAATTACAAGTTCTTAAAACGGCATTTCTCACGCGAAAAAAGGAACGGAACTCACGCGCAGGGTATCTTATATCCAAGGATGTTTACATTCTGTTTTTACCGTAAAATTTGTATACAAAGGTGAAAAAGGAAGTAAAGTAGGAAATACAGTAAGTTTATTACACTTTACAGTAAGTCTATTATTACACGTAAATTTAATATTTTTCTCTTTCTTTTCTATTAGGGCATTCAGTACATTATTTACGCACTCCACGCATTGTTAAGTACTTCACATAGTTAAACACGAGTGTGAGTGCGATGTTTTCACTGGACCTTACATATATTTTTTATTTTAAATTTCGTAGAAGCTTTGCTTGCTGGTTTCTACATTCTTTACATTTTTTTTTTCTGAATCGAAATCCAAAGCACTTCAGAAACCTGCGTCTGATTCGATGTTTAGTGGGTGGCTTCTGAGTACTAACAGAATAATTTGCACATTTATCATTGACAAGTTCAACAACACAAAAAAAATATTGTCATATGCTAACAATTACATTTTCTAGCCATTTAATATGATGTGGTCATTTTTATCAAGAATGACAATTGCTTCCTCAGTAAAATTAAGGAAGGTATTATTTTAGATTTCAACCAAACCCGTTGTGGATGGTACTGTAGATTAATCCACTGTGTATTGTTGAATGTTGAATACAATTACAATTTTTTCGATGTATATGAAGCAATTGCTGTACCTTTTTAAAATTAAACATATAGGATTAAACTTCCCAATTCTTTAAATTCAAAAATTTTGGAAATTCTTCTTTTTTATTTTCTTTTATTGTTTAAGCAATAGTTGTTTTCTTTTTTCAAAAGTTAATCTGAAACTGGGTAAGATGTGCACCAGTTGTCTCCTTTAAAATTGCGTTGTTTCCAAATGTTTTTGAGTCTCTACATATAAAGCATTTATTTTCAACAGTATCTCCTTCTTTTAACTCTGGATTGATTTCAGTGGAGGAATCATACTTATTATCATACTCTACATCATTTGATTTTTCCTCATCGCTACCGCAAAAAGACTTTAACTATCTGAATATATTCCTGTACTATATATATTAAATACTGCATCCATTAAGAACTTTAATATCACATTCCTTCATCATAAGTATAATCATGTGCCATAGCATAAGAAATATTTAAAGCGTGTTTATGCATTCAGATCTGTAACGGCGATTCACGCGCAGGGTATGGCATACCCGAAGAGGCGGTATCCAAAAATATATATTTAGAGTTTTCTTACAAGCTAAAGTTCCTCAAGGGATATGGTATTTAAGTCAGTTACACGAGACACTATCTATTTAACAAAAAAGGATTAGAAATTGTGTTGAAAAAAGTTAGATGGTGGGTATGACTTATATACCCTGCGCGATAACTGACGGGTTAAATATAATTTATCTTTCTTGTAAAATAAAACTTATTTCACAAAAAAAAAAAAAAACAGTTAAGATTACAATAACTATCAATATTTTTTTAAAAAATATGTATAAACATGCAGCTCAAATAAAAGACATATAACTTCAAATTTGTATAAAAATGATAACAATAGAAATTTAAATTTGGTATTCTCTTATATTCTCAATAAATCATTAATTGTTATTATTCTATAGTTATTTAAACCTTTTGAATAAGTGCATTACTCAAAATGTAAGTAAACAAGTCTTTTTTTTCTTCTATTAGCAAAACCATATACATATTGCATTTTAAATGAGTTTCCTCATTGCCCGAGTTGTTATTATCCAAGCGGTATTATGATACAAACAATATAAGAGAACTTTTAATTCTTCAAATGATAAAATGGATTACATTGAGCAAATGTCACAAATGTTCCCAAAAAAACATGTGTCAACTACGACCAATTTCTGAAACAAAAAAAAAAAAAGAAATATATGTTGAAGAAGATTACTTGTTTCTGCGAAATGAAAATTATCATGTCCTATGCTTTTTATCATAGGTTTCTTATAAACAAATCATAATGTCAAGTAGCTGCTCAATAACATTATTTACTCACCAGTTTATCTTGTGTGTGTTCGCTAGTCTTTAAAAATACACTTCGTTTTGTTTAATATAACTACTTTTTCAAAAATACATTTTTAGTCATGTTTTTTTTATTTTTATGTATGAAAATGATAATTTATAATAATAAAAAAATATTGTATTAGAATAGATATAAAAAAGTGTAGATAATTGTATTAGGGAATACATATATGTAGAAATAGAATAAATGATATTGTAAGGGGAATTATATAAATGTTAAGTTTGCAAAATAATGATTCTTTCAATTTCTTTTAGTTACGGTTTTCTTCATTTTATTTGTAAATAAATAATTCGTTACAATCTATTTAACAAATTTAATTAAGGAAATATGATATATAATGGAACTAAATATAAATTAATTATGGAATAAATACTTACAATTAAAAATTTCATAATTGCACGATTTAAATATTGTTTGTGAAGCATATTTACTTTATTTTTAAGAATTATAACAAATTACCTCAACAATGCCCTTTATATTGCTGTTATACATTTCTCAGATCATTTCTTATGTACATATATGAACCTGCATGGAAAACAGCCAAATTGTTAAATAATTACACTCGAAAGATATAAGTATATTTCTTTTTAAAAATATTCAAATTTCTTCAATACATCAAACTTTTACTTCCATATATTTTATTATCAAACAAATCATTCTGAAAAATAGCATTCCTAACTTTACATTGAATAGATATGTGTACCGAAAAAAGCCGATTTCATAGCTTTTGCATTTAGATTAGAACCAAATATGTAAGATATTTTTGTTTAAATAATTCTGGACACAAAAGAACACCAGCGGACAAAATTCCAATTTATTCTACATATCAAATAAGTCTCTTCTAAAATAAATTACCTTCGAATCTAACTTTTCGACCATTTTTGGAGATGGCATTTTGTAATAAATATGGAAATTCTATTCTCTGTTCTATGTATGCATTTCCATAGACAAGGATACTTTTTCCAAAAAAACGTGGAATTCGTTCCCGTCTCATTCCTCAAGGAAAACAACAATAAATGTTTTTGAAGAAAGACGAAAATACTTTCTTGTTTGCTCAGATTTTCTTTTGAATGATATAACAAAATGATTTTTCTTTAGTTACTGGCGTCTCTTAAGAAACTTGAAAGAAAAAAAACATTTACTGAATGTATTGACAACTACTGAAGAAACTAGTTTCCTTTTTTTATGATTGTCTTATTCTTACGAGCAAACAGAAAGAGAAAAAAACAAGAGAAAATCACAAAAGTTATAACAGATTCGATATTTTAAGACGAAAGAACACCTGCTATATACTTGCATGATGTTTTGGGGAAAGGTGGAGTCGGTTTTTATTTTAATATGTTTTAGGGAGCTGATACATTAATCTGAGTAAACAAGTTTAGAAATTCAGATTAGTAGGAAGTATATTTATCACATTTATATCCAAGCTGTCTGAATCTTTCATTATATAAAATGCTTTGCAAAATACTTCTCATATCTCGAAACTCATGATAGTAAAAATTAAAATTTCTTTATTTTAGATATAAAGATAGCTCGGAAACCTACCTTCCACAGTTAAATTAACGTGTTTAAAGCATCGAGTAACTTTTAATTGGCAGTTGAGGGAATAATTATAAACCGTACACATTATCAATATGTGTTTAATCTTTTATATAATTTTATATGTGACAAGCCCATGAGATCACTGTTAATTATTAAACGTGTTTTTAACTTAACATTGTTAAATAATTGTATAGGTCACTGCGTCAAATACTGATAAATTTACGAGTGATATCAGTGTAAATGTGTATTTTATTTTTTTATTATGTCTGAATGTATTTAGTTTGGTTACTTCAATAAATTAATATATTTTTTTTAAAATTATCTTTTGTCTTCGATACTTTAATATGGTAGCTCCGCCCTCGTGGAGTTATCACGCCCCCACAGTTTGAGAAACGTTGCGGTAAGATAATCAAAATAAATCAATCTGTAATCCAAACAAACTTAGGAAATAATACAAATATTAGTTATATTGTTTATTTCTTTACGTTCCTTGTAATTTGAATAGTTTGTAAATAAATTATTGAACATGCAAAGCATTATCTTTTACCTGATGTAAATTTTTAACATTTAAGGTCTTAAAGCATTTAATTACTTAAAATGTATTTTAGAAAAAAAATATAATAATATTTTTTAAATGCAAGAGTATATGATATAATACAACAATTTGGGGACAGTATTTGCAGATGTAATTACTATTATCTAGTAGTTATTTATATATTTTCAATTAAACAAAGATGTACATCTTCAAACATGACAGCCTGTCTAAAATACAATATATACTCTTTAGAGACTCAATTCAACATAAGAATATGTTAATCAAAAAACTCATAAATTTGCTTATTGCATTAAAGTGTAGAAAAAAGTTATATTAATAAAACCATATATATAAATTTAATTATATTACTTCAAAACAAATTGCTTACAAAATTCTCTTATTGTGCGTAATTTTGTGTACATTGAAATTCAATGTTCTATAATAGAAAATAAGAAAATATTCACGGTTGTTACATTAAGTGTTCCTCTTTCTCTAACATAAAATCTTATCCATTTGATTAAGATACAAGATTTAAAACTTTATATATACTCTCTTAGAAAATGTAGCATTTCCAAAACTTCCTTCGTAGCATTTTAATTACGACAGAAGCGTGTCATTACTGTTCATTAAGTTAAGTGCAGTGAATAAGTATTAGAAGTCATGTATTACATTTCAACATTGAAGTTCATCAAATAATTGAAAATACATCATAAAATCCTTTTAATGTATATCATGTTCATTAGATTTCAGTGAACTGTCTCAAATACATCCTGTTCATTAAATGCACGTGAAATTATTCTCCAGCTTAATGTGATACATCAGGAACGCTACAGCTGATCGAAATATGTATAGCGTCTAATTACCAAATGAAAGCAATTTAATATCCTAATGTAGCTTTTGGGATAATATACATGTCAGAAGCAGGTGAAATATATAATTTAATTCAATATTGGGTAAGTTGTAAATTTATCACAGTAAAAATTTAGTGCAGTCTATAAAATGAACAAAAATAAAATATTTTTTTTAAAAAAAAATATAGTGATTATTGAGGTAATTTTTTATACATTCGAGTGAAAAATTAATTAAAAATCTTCGGGAAATAATATTTACAAATTATTTTATGTTCAGATCGTATGTATATTTTGAGATAAGTTTGTATAAGTGCAATATATGAAATTTCAGAATTTTAAGTTTATTTTTAACATATCAAATTATTTCTCTAGATCATAATTATTTTACGAATCAACTTAAAGATTTAAATTAATCTTCCACGTAATGAGGAATTAACTAAATACATTTACCTTAATTATTTATATATATATATTATTTCTGCATTCATTATGGTATAGTTTATTTAATATATGCACATAATTTTATTTAATTTATTATATACCATTATGGGGGGAAAGGAGGGGGAGAATTGAACAATTCAATAAATTGTCAGAAAAAATATAATTTAAATTAAGTGAGTAGTTGAGCAATTGTATATTAGCGTCTCGCACTAAAGTAACACGAGGACTATTGACAACAGACATCTTAATTTTGAAGAGACAAGCATGTCACCTGAAACAGTACCCCGCTCTCCAAACTTCTACAACATACCATTGTGAGTACTTTGAAGAATAAGATATTTAAAACGCATCATATTCCCTCTACACAGCCGGTTTTCTGTAGTGAACACGAATCCGTGATTCAATAATGCCTGCCATGAGTTCGTTAGGCTCTAATTTGGACTCATAAATTAAAATGAAATCTGTTATACTCAAAAGTCAAGTACAAGTTCATATATCTAACAATACACTTTTTCTTAACCCCTTAAATGAACCCAGCGCATTTATTCGTCTCACTAAACTGGTGTGTTATGTGTCCCGGACGTATATATACGTATTTTCTAAATACCATTCCTTTATTTGGGATGTTAACAGTAAAACTGCTCGAAGGCGTTAAAAAGCAATAAAATAACCTTGAGAATATTGATGGACTTACTTATTTCAGATCAAAATTTACTTACTTATGCCTTCTCTTTCCTCCCCATTACATCGCATACGCGCACTTAAGTGTTAAAATGGTGGCACTGGGGAGAAAATTGCATAATTTTTAAATGTTAGTTAACAATTTAACAAATATGGGGAAATTCATTCTGTAAACAATTGTTAAAAAAACGATCTAATTTAAAAATTCCGATCCGAAGCATGATCCGATCTTACTATTTTTGTTTTCCTTCCTTGAAACTAAATTCTAGAAAACAATTGAGAAAGATGTAACGAAATATATACAACTGTATATGATTTTATTATTCTTTATGCGATTCAAGCTTTTTCTAAATATATAAAATAATAATAAATAGTCTTAAATCATTCTTTAATATATATATATAATTCATAAATATATAACAAAATAGTTATAAACCTAAGATAACTAGTCAATATAGGGAAAGTATTAGCCACAGAAGAACAATAGCAAACTCCGGGCCGTAGGAACCAGGATTGTAGGTTTAAACAAAGTTTTGCGGCAAGCAGCCTATATATATAACATTAAGAGGCAATTAGAAGTTAATCTGAATGCAATTTTAATACAAATATTATGGAAAAAAAAGCATTGTAATTTTATTTCATGTAGTTATAATTCTGTATTTTTTTTTTAATTTCTTAAAAATTTTATCATTTTAACAAGGTTTATAGAGAAGAAAACACATGTGCTTCATTAGAAAATTAACATAATTTGATAATTAACATTGTTGTTATTTTTTTTTGAACTTTGAAACACAAAGTTATTTTGCAAGTTTAAAGTTATGTAAAGGATAATATTTATTATTTTTAAAAATGCACATCTAGCACGGTTTTGACGTAATCCCAAGTACGAAAATGCAGAAAGGTTTACTTTTCAAACTGAGTTAGTCCTATTTTTTTTAGAATTTTTATTTTTATTTTTCACTGAAACTTTCTAAAACGAAATTTAAACAGTATTCTCTATATTTAGAATACAGCCTCAAGACCTAAGAGTTTGGAGAGAGAAAGAGCACTGTTAACTCTGAGGATGGAAAAAAAGAAAACCCTTTCCTCATTTCAAAGCAATTTTTTGCTTGCACGACTCTCGTCTTGCATCGGAAAGAATAATATCAAGAGAACCCCTTTTTCTTTCATGAGAATACTTTCCATCTGAAAGTTTGATTTTTTTTCAGTTAACTGAAAATATCCGAACCAAAGAAAATGCTTAGAACAATTTTTCTCGTAACAAGTGGCTCAGTTAATTTCTTCTATACACTTTTATTTCAAAAATATCTTTTATTTAGTTTGGAAACAAGTCAAATGTTCGAGTGTCTCAAATTTAAACTATATTTTTTTACTAGTCTGCTAATTATTGTATTCCTGTTTAGAAAAGTTAGTGATAAAAATGGATACAAATTTACATTATCTATCTAAAATACAATAATTTGCCTAGATATTAATTAGAATTCTCTCACAAGATTGTAAGCATCCTAAAAACATTTTGACAGTTTAGGAGGAAAATGAAATTTATTATACCAAGCAAATGTGTTTTAAACTGCTTTCAATTTTAATTTAGAATTTCATGTTGAACTATCACGTAAATTCAACCACCAGTTATTTATATTTAAAAATATAACCTGCAATAGATTCATAAAAAAGAAATTAGCAAATTAGCAATCATTTATATATAAGTATTTCTGATTGTGTCAAAAGTTTAAATACTTAACAATTAAACTATGCAGTTATTATATATATAGAGAGATAAATTACATTTAGTATTTTTTTCTTTTAATTAGTAGAAATTTTAGTTATTGAAATTTATATACGAACATATTCACCAAACATAATTCTGTTCTTAAACTAAATGTGGAACTCCATGCACAATTTCAACCATATGTATGAAACTATATTTAGGAAATTTTCTGTAAGTAACTCATCAGTTCTCCTAAATATCTGAAAATATGTGTTTTTTTTTGACAGGTTGATTTAGATTCGGTCTGTATGACATATATATGTATTTTATTGTGTAAACATTTTAATCGAGTGTTTGAATTAATGGTAAACGTACGAAAAATTGCATGTATTTAAATGCATATCTTTTCGAAAGTGACTAATTAATTAAGAATGGTAATTAGAAATTTCCCATAAATGTATATACAGATGTATGAAATAATTGTTGGGTAAATCAACAGTTTAGTATGCTATCCTACTATATACTACATCCTAGAATCATACAATTTGGTTATAAAATTCCCATTTTAAGTCAATATTCTCTTTAATATGGGGTTTTGATTAATGCCTCCTTAAAGGCGTCAAGAGGTGTTTAAAATAATGATTTATGTATCTATTATGAAGTCTAATAAGAGAATAATGCTTACGATTGAAGCTTCAATGTCATTATGATCATTTCCCTCATTTTCAGCATGAATTATGGAGGAGAAATTAATTACTATATATATATATATATATATATATATATATATAATTCATATATTCCCTATAACTGCATCTATCTCTCTCTTGATATACTTATATTTTAAAGGGTATTTGTGTTTGCTAAGTAAGGAAAGAAGGATTAAATGTTACATAATCTTATCAAATTCTTATTGAACAAAGAAAATAGTGCACTTATTTTTCCTATTACCTATACTAAAAATTCCTTTGCTTAAGATATCCGACTACCCTAAAATTGTGAATTTGGTCAAAAACTGACATTTTTTTTATGATTTTGATTTATACGCCATCTTATTAGCTTTATAAAAATACTAAGTTTATCATTCTCTGTTTTCTAGAACAAAAACTACAAGTGTTTTAGTGAAAGCAGATGCCATTACTTTAAGCAAGATGTCATACTTTAAAATGCGTTTTACTCGAAATATGTTTTTTGAAAAATCTCAAACGGGACCAGCGATTGCTAAGAAAAAGTTTTGAAAATAATTAATTGAAGTTTTTTCTATAGGTTCTGTATAATAGTAGATTCATTTTAACCTTCAGATTTATCAATCACTGCTTTATTACAAAATTTACAGTCCTTTATGTTTATATAACGACGGTTTTTTAAGCAATTTCATATAATAATTGAGCTAAAGAGCTCTAGATTTCATAAAAAAGAAAATATCTCTCATCAGGTAGGTCATTTCAAAATTGAATAACACAGCAACACATTAGTATGAAAATTTGTTCATAAACCTCTGGTACAGGATGGGCCGCGTTTATGCTATTTTTTGTCAATTTTTACCTACTTTTCCTATTTTAGTGATAATAATTACTTTTCCTGTTCTAAATTTTAGAATATTTTTCTTAAAATGCACTAAACAAATCTAAAAATAACAAAAAAATCCCCATATCTCCATTTTAAGAATAAAAAAAAAGTTTTCGCAACCAGTCGGATACCTTAAATAATTCATTTATAGATAAATAAATATTCTAACCAGGAATCCAATCTAATGATTCTAGTCTAAGGACTCTAAAGATAAAAATGATAAAGCTGAAGAATCAGATATATACATTTTCTTCTGTTTATTTGCATGCTAATTTTACAATTAAAAGCATCTAATTAATGACATACCTCTTTTACGAAAGGAACTATATTTTATTTTGTATTTATAAGTAACTTTCATGTAGTACTAATTGATAAGTAAATTATTATTTAATTGAAATAAAGATGTTTCCGAATTTTTAGATATTAATCACAAGGAAAGAATTAATAAGGTAGTGATAGTTTTTTTCCTAAATTATTGTAGTGTATTACAGTAACTTCAAATGAGGATAAAAGTTCATTTTTGAGGCAAAAAATTGTATGGCCAATAATTAAAGTTATACGTGGAATCATAAGTGTATATGAATTCAAATAGAACAATTAAAGATAAAGTTTCATTTGCATTGCATTCAACCCAAAGTTATACAACAAAAAAAAAATGTTACACTAAAAAACAGTATTTTCAAACTACATCACAATAAATATATTTGGATTTTCATCTCTTTTTAATTTTTCTAAATTTGTCTGTTAAAATAATTCCTCTTCGCAAATTATTAATAACAATCTTAGGATTTCGGTATCTGAATAGCAAGTTGAAGATGCATTAGAAAGAAAATAAGGGAAAATAAATTCATAACTAAATCCAAACAAATTTACAAAAGGAAAAAAAATCATTATTTTTTTTCTTTCTTTTGTTTTTAAATTTTTTTTTTAAAATTCAGTTTTGTGTTAAGATTTTCTTAACTTTTCAAATAGAATTACATTTAAAAATTCTTAAATACAAATTTTTTATAATTTAAAATGTAAAAAATATGCTTAAATATGAAAAAAGATATTAAAATAATATTTAATACTACATAAAAAGACTACATCTAAATAAATAATGTATATTTTCCATATAAAGTCTTGATAATCTAACAGTAGTTTCTAATAAGTACGAAATACTTTAAATATAATTTTCGCAACAACTCCAAAATTTATTAATAAACGCAGTTAAACAAAAAAAATCCACAGTTTATTTTAAGATGCATAACTATAATTGTACTCTTCTTAAAATAAATCATGATTAAACAATATACCACATCACTTCTTAGAATAAATGATTGAAAAGTAAAATGAACATTTTACTTGTAAGAATGCATTTTATTAAAAATGTGAGGCATTTTCGTAGAAATTGGGGAACACATATTTAAAATTCAGTAATAACTTACTTTTTTTTCATGAACTATCTTTACTGGAAATTTTTACATTTTAATATATTAAAGTTTGTATTTTAAATATTCCTTAAAATTCCTCTTCACTTCTAATATTATAAAATATTTGTCCTCACTAACATTTATCTTATGTCTTTTGATACTTTCTTAGTAAATGATTTTACCAATTATTGTTCTATTACAAATTTATTTTCCGTGTAATATTTTTTTTTTGCTTTCATGATCATCGAAACAGAAATATATCAAAATTGATATATATTATTTGTTTAGAATAATTTTTTTAAACTTTTATATTTAAATTTCCTATTGGATAAAAATCTTTCGGGAAAAATAAACCCTATAAATACATTTCCGAAAACTTTTATAATTTAATCTCACAAAGCATTTATATTCTGTAAAACAGAAAAAAGTGCATGCTAAAATAAAAGCTGTTCAAGGAAGTCGCACAAATAATTGAATTTTGATTCTTTAAAAACCGTTTCGTCATGAATTATTCAAAAAAAAAATGGCAGTAGCTTAACCTTTCCATGAAATTAGACACATTCAAACTATTTATCGCTTTAAAACGCATTAGAATTAATTTTTGCACTCATTAATGAAAATAAATCCAGGCATATTTGACTTACTTAAAGGATACTTTAGATTTATAATGTTAATGTTCCAGAAAACGTTTAAAGTTTATAAAGATTTAACATTTGAAATGTGTTATGCATTCATCAGTATGAATGTGAATTATTATTATATTTTCTTAATACATATTTTATTGGCATTACCATTAATACTTTTTTCTAAAATTCCTTATCCTATCCATATTTTGCCATTTGCGTACTCTTTCTTCCCACAGAATTGAAAATGGGAATAGTTATATGTATATATATGTGCGTGTGTATGTATTATTGATTTTTTTTGGATAAATTAAATCAGGGAATAATTTTTGGTAATACTGTGAAGAATGCCCATATATAATAGAAAAAAGTTAACAAATCGCAAATTACTTCAAATAATGTACGCACTAAATGTTTATTAGTATGTGCATTTCCTTCCATTGCATATATTGTTCCTAAGCCCCATGTTAATGTTGAATGCATAATGCTGTTAAAGGTTTAGTCGTTTATACCTAAGGAGGATTACATTTCCCAGCGTAAACATGAATTGGTTGGAATGGATAAACTAAACCTTCCTCA
Organism: Trichonephila clavata; assembly: GCA_019973975.1. Taxonomy (NCBI): domain Eukaryota; kingdom Metazoa; phylum Arthropoda; class Arachnida; order Araneae; family Nephilidae; genus Trichonephila; species Trichonephila clavata. Next base: position 229,823 of record BMAO01009728.1, on the reverse strand, counting down.
AGATATAACATGAATATATTCTCCTACATCAATCACAGACACATTCTATTGTAGCTTGACTGTGTTATAAGGAGAATAAGACGTTCCTGGAAGAAAACTAATAACGATGTGCTTTCAACAAAATGTAATACATATGCAAATAAAAAGTAGATAAACACATTTTACAGTTAACAATTGATTTTGAACATTATTTTGTTTGAAAATTTAAGAATAAAAGCAAACTAAATCAAATGACTTGCTGTATCAGTGCATATTATAATAGTTAAGCAAAAATTTCTAGTTGAGACTCATTTGAAAAAGTGGTGAAATTTAAAATAAAAACACAAGCATTCATTATAGCAGCCATAATCATTTAAAATTATTAAGAGGAGGGTTTTTTTTATTTTCTTATTCGAAAAGCAATAAAAATCCTTTCTAGTATAACAATTTGAATACAAAATAATTTCTACAACTATCATTACTCATCGTCATTACTCATATAATATTTTTTTGTATTTGTATGATTATCAATCTAAAGTGTAACAGAATGAAAGACACTTCATCGAATTATGTGATTAATTTGTTCCTTAAATGTTTTTCTTTCCAGTAACATCCGAGGAGCTGTTCAAATGCTCATTTTCAGCACATCCAAGAAAAATTTCCTTAAAAATCTATATACTCTTTTCAAAAAAGTTCATTTTCAACAGAGTACAATAGAAAATTCACTGAATAGTTTATGAACAGATAAAAACTTATACGATAAAAATAATACGGATAATAAATTAAAGTATTGGCTACAGCAGGGGATGCGAAAAAGGCCAAATGCTATCATTACTGAGGAAGTCAACACAGCAAGAGGAAAATATCACATTTTCTAAAAAGAATTTGCGCTTTCATATATTTTTTCTCTTTATCTTTCACCTTTAGAGTCAGGAAACCAACAGGAGGTCATTAATTTTAAAGCGAGAAGTAATTTTCTTTTTTTAGTAACTTCTTTTCGAAACTAGTTCGTTGATTTTTTCCGATAACATGGTGCATTGGACAGTGTCATCTTCGTAATGCATCTTGTTGTGATTAGAAAAGGGTGGATCTCTTCAAATCCTATGACTCAATTAGATGCATAAAATATGTGGTCGTGATTTCTATACTTCGAATAATTCGCAAGGATATCGAACGAATGATTGTTAAAAGTTTTTAAAGTTTCCAACTTATTGTACAAGTGGTGCATTTAAGATTAGAACTTTTAAAATTTAACTAATTGGCTGCAAAATGTTTACTGGTCCTCTCAGGTTAAGAAATCTTTTGAATTGCAAACTATTTTTATGGGATACATACATTTACGCTTGCACTTATTTTCATTATCCTCATTTTACCGAAATGATATTTAAAATTGTTTTATAATTTAAAAAAAGAAAGATGAGGTAAAGCAGAAAAGGGAACAATTGTTTTATTCGGGATGAAGATTACTATTTAATATTTAATACAAAATATTTATTTAGAAATCTTAGAATTAAAGAAAGATAAAAAAACTGTACATTTAAAATTTAGTAGACTAAAATTCTTTGCCTTTTTATATGAACGATTCTCAGCTATCGGTTTCAGGATACGAACAATGTTATACTAACTAATATCTTTATTAAAAAGTTTTTTTAAAAAAATCATTGGATTTTTTTCTATACAAATACCAATACGTACTGTAACCTAAATGCTCGTGATCATGGCTATTTAGATGGTGATCTAAAATTAATGTTCCTAATTTTGAGTTTAGATTCCATAAATAACCACCATGTAAGGCGAAAGAATAGCATGGATCCAAATCGAGCTAAACAGTAAAATTTTCATGTTGTGTGTTTATTTCCTGTTAATAAGTTTCCACCTTGCCTGGTGTACTTTTCCCTCAAATGTAGCTCATAAAGATTAGAAACAGAGACCAGTTACTCTAGAAACTCCATTGCAACGTGGGTTCAAAAACTCATAATTAAGTTATTCAAGTCAGTCAACAAGTTTTATTATATGATGAAGACAAGAGCATTTTAACACAAATTCTGTTGAACTTTTCTAACAAACAAAAAACCAATAAGTTTAACATTTACTTGCAAATTCAAACTATAGATATTGAATATTTACAAATTAACTACCAATTCTTTCCCACGGTACATTTTCGTAAACTAATGTTTGGTTATTAAAATTCAATTCAACTACTTGCTTATTCTTTTTTTGGATTTTTTTAAATATTTTTTTTAAAAGAAACATTTAGTTTTACATCAATATGTTGTTAAGCAATGAGTATAGAGAATTCACCAGAAAAAAAAAAGTTGACTTTTAAGTCTTTTCTGGGGGTGATGCAATAAAGTTATTTCTTTGTAACATTGAATTATAAATTTTTTCTTAGAATTTATTTTACAAATTACCTAATTATTAGTTACAAGTACACATTTCCAAAATTACTCTTAATAGTGAAACTAAAAGTCCTGTATTGATGACTGAGTGAAAAATTTTGTATAATAATTTAGCTAGATATTCCTCCTAATTTCTTAAGTAAATATTGTTGATATAAGTAAGATTAAAATTTCAACTTATGATAGAGACAAGGTGTTATAACTTTTCATTATAAACTTTAATGCATCTTTTTAAGGCATATATACACATATATGTGAGGAGAGCATGCATGTATGTATATGGAGGGTGGTGTCTACACGATCCCTTAAGTTGTGATTGAGTTCCTTATCACATGACAATATAAAAGCTAGATTTATAATTTACTATAATTTTTCCATTTTCCCATCATGACAATTGTAGAGAAGTGCAAGGTATTTTATGTGTAAGTAATTATTGTAGGGTAATTTGAAGATACCGAAAACATGCTCTAGAATACACACTGTGAGAAAAAATTATAACCCAGAAAACACAAAATTTAAAAAAAGAAGAAAAAGAAATAAAAGGAAGCATTTTTTTTTTGTTTCTTGTCTGAAAAGACAATGAATAATATGAAAGGTTGTGAAGTAAAAAATTAAATCTGCTTTCTTTTTTTCACAATTTTTTGACATTAAAATTTTTCCGCAACTCTATTTTAATATATAGTTGCAAGCAGTTAAATAACTTTACTGATATATTACATAAAGTATATACGAAGTTGCATATACGTATTGTAAGGTAGTACATGGGCAATATCGGACATTTTTTAAAGTAAATCTTTCAATTTGTTTTCTAAACATCAAATTTAATAAGTTAGAACAGCATAACGTTATATTTTCTATAAATACATAAATATATCTCTTTCGGATTAAAAGAATTCGGTCTGATACGGCTCTTAAAATAATGCATGAAATGTGTTTTGTTTTCTAAATAAAATATTGTATGCAAATAATAGCACAACAGGAAAGGTTCTCAATTCTAAGCTATTTATATTTCGTAGCATACTTTGAAGCAAGATAAAGTTCGTATTGAACGTAATGTCTGCAAAATCTTAACACATCACTTGAAAGTAGATATTCGTTTCAAATATCCAACAAATTTCATTTTCGTGAATTAACATTGGGATATCGTCTTCTCTCTATTCAAGTTTATTTAGCCTTACTAAATGTGCCTATGCGAATGGCATCAATGAGATGTCGCATCGTGCTAAGACTAGGATGCCTTAGGCAATGTACATAACGATGTGTTTGCTGACTCTCGTTGAATACATGGTTTACATAGCAATCGAGATGACGAAATAGAAACCTAACCTTCAGGATATTCATCGGTCCTCAAATAAATCGTTTATGCACTTACTAAAGCTTTCTGAGCTTTTTTGAAATTATACAGTCATGATTAGTTATCCGTTAATATTTTTTCCAGGAAATGCATAAAAGCTTATTTTATTAAATATTAGCGTGCTGTTTGCAACAATGACCTTGTCTACTTTTAGTAGTCATATTTAATTGTTTAAACTATAGCTATACTAAAAATAATAATTCTTATAATTCATATGTAAAAATAATAAATACACAATTTTATTTACACATACGGGTTGAAGTCCATCACTTAAATTAGTTCTAAACATATTAGGACGCATGTGTTCTAGATATTTACTTAATGTGTGTTGCACACTTAACAATTCTAAGAAAAAATATAATTATTGTCAAATTATTCCATATTTTAGGATATTTGTGAGTTAGCGCTTTCTTTTTCTATACCTTCTAATTGATTCTATTTTTTGTTTTACTTTAACTTCTTTCTTGATGTTTTTTAAACTATTTTTATACTTAAGTTAATTACCTATAGTCTATATTTTTTATTTATATACCTATTGTTTTTTACTTATAATTTATACAAACTATGTAACTTGAAATGTATTTAAAAACAGAATATGAGTGTTGTATTACATTAAGATGACTTAGAGTGAGAGTAGACATTTTTGTATACATATAGGCATATTTATTAAGAATAAACAGTTTCAAATTATTAGAGTTTCATTAAAGTGAATTAATGTTTTAACACAATGATGGGTGATTGTCAATAGCATTTTTTAACAATGTTATTTGCAATTTTTTTAAAAAAACTTTTGATGAAAAAAGTTTTTGATGTGTAACATCTTTACGCTCGGTTGATGGATATTTGTTGGAGTGATTTCGTGAAAAGGGACGGAAATGCGTAACAGGAAGTCGGGGAAGCGCGCGCTGTTTGATTTGACCAATCAGCGCGCTTGGCGGCGCGGCGTCTTTCCCGTACCCTGGGAGTGAAGTTCTGTTTTTTCTCCTTCATTTAAGAGGGGTTCCCCCCACCCGAGAGGTCTAAGCCGTGGGATCTTTGTTTTGTTTTGTTTTCTCACTTTAGGGTCAGAGAAGAAGCTAAGTCCTTTAGCTGGATCTTGTAAAGATATAACCACGTGGGGTTCAACTCTAGTAGTCATATAGCGGCCAGTCTTTTTTATGTTGTTAAATTTAGCATTTAAAAAAATTCGAATTCAAAAACTGGGTTTCGTTTTCTTGACTCTAAATCCCCTTCGCACATACCAGCAAGTATTATTAGACTTCATCCAAGATAAACTTGAGATTCTTACGCTCAATTGTCAAAGTCTCAGGGCTCGTTGTGTATGAAATCTGAGGTTATATTAATATGTGTAAACTGTATTAATAATTAAATAAACTGTTAAGCGTCTCACAAAGTTCATTATTCTTAAAAAAATACGAAAAAGTAATATGGAATTATTCGAATAAATATTTTAGTGTATATCTTTTTCGTACTTTGAGGTTAAATCCTGTCCCTGTCAATATGATATTTTTAATTGTGATTAAAAAAACTAATTAATTACACGGGTAATTTTGAATTTCTCTAATATTTCTAATATTTAAAAATTTACCAAGCTAATTAAATTTTCATGATTTTGTGATTTACAGAGACAGGTAAATCCAGAGCAGAATATATGCGAGATTTTCGGCAAAAGAAACATGAGGAAAAAATTAAAAACTGGAATAGTACAGCCGAAAAGAATTTCACATAATTCAACTCAACCAGCAGGGATTTTTGGGCACGTGCAACGAACACAATTCTCCCACAAACATCAACGGCCTACCCAACTACTGCTTTACCAACTCTATTTGTCAGTCAGGCAACTTTACGATTGTTCGCTCATAGTTTTTTTGAATGATGAACTCAAGCTCGAAATCAACACAAATCGAAATGTTTCGACAACTAATAGTGGTACTGTTATTGACGCTGTTTTTAACAGTTATTAAATACTTTGAAATCACAAGTGTTTGTGTCAAATTTTAGTTATCATAATTCTATTGTGTGCGTGTATTTCCGCTTTTCACCAAATTGAACAAGAATAATTATTTTTGATAAAAAATTTTGCTTTACTTCTTGGGTTAATTAAATAAAATTTTAATAAAGATATAATTATTCAATAGAAAATTATTTCAAATCATACCCGATTCATTTTTTTCAGGCTTTACGTTACTATTGCGTATTTATCACGATAACATGTCTGATGTTACACATCGTATGCAACTACTGTAAGACTCGTTCCTTTTTTTTTTCATTTAATGCTTCTACATGTAAAGTTGGAAAACTATTTAAATCAAGATAATTTCTTCTTTAGTTTGCATTTCACTTTTTATTTTTTATCTTAAATAATGAATCACACAGCTAAACAAGTTAATGAAATTAATCTCTCTTTCAAACTTCTAGTAAATAATATTCAAAATTAATTTAACGTTCTAAAAACTGATATAGATTTTTCTGTATGAAAAACTGAATATATTTAAATACATATTTTAAATATATTTTACACTTAAAAAAAATTATATTTACTGTTTAACGAAATAATTTCTTATAGGTCAATAGCTATTTAAAAAAAATCTTTCAAGTCAAATTAAAGTATTTAAAAAAAATTATCGATTTATGCTAGGTTTATTTGCATTAATATTCCTTTTTTAAAATGATAATAACAAAATTATAGAGGAAGTTGATGAATATTATTCATCTTATCAAAATGCATTCATTTTACATATTTTTGGTCATTTTGCTTATAATGCAATGTATGTGAAAACATTACAATCCTAAAAAAACTATTACTCATCACATGAAAAAAATATTTTACATTTCTTACCAATCTAAAATATAAATTAGTTTTAATAATCATAATTATTTCTCAAAATGAAGTGTGTGTCAGAAAAATTTCCGAACTTACTCTATGCCAAAATCGTTATTGTATTACGATTTATACTCGTCAATTGTACTTAAAATTTTGAAATAACTGACAAAAAGGGCAAAAACTTTTTCCGGAATATATTTTGCGAAATATTTATTTTATTCCGTTTCTTTTCACAATGTGCATGTTACTGCCTCCAAATTTTATCAACATATGTAACGCCACATCATATATTAATTTATTAGACTTGATATAGTTTCCTAAACCTTTAATTTCTGCGGTAACTTAGACGTTAAACCAAAATTATAAGATATTTAGTGCACATTTTTATCCTTATTGTTAAGTATATATTACAATTCGAACACGTGGTACGCATCAAAATTCCATCATTTCAATTATGGCGTCTCCCTAAGCATATAGAATAATGTACGTCTGATAAATTAGAAACTTGTATCGTGAAATGACCCACATTTGTCAATTGGTCGAAATTGACGCAGTTCCTAACACTTCAAAATATTCCGTAATTATACACATTTTTCCAATGCCCTACAATAAATGCATTTTCGATTGACCTACATTTGCCAATCTATTCAAATTTATCCATTCACTATCTCAGCGATCATTCATTTTAACTAATCGACAGCAATTCGTTTAATAAGTGTCAGGATGGCATTTCTATCTTCAACACTATCATATGAATTCAGGCCCATGATGTTCAAAGACCGCTTATATTATATGGGAATAATGCTTTCTTCCTGAAGCAAAATACGTTAAGATACGTGATTGCATTTTATTAGATCATCTGCCATGACGTGACAAGAAAGATCTTAGAGTAAATGTGCATAATTCCATAATCTTTCAACAAGTTTGGAGGGCATATAGACGGGATTTTCATAAACCATCATATGCATTATATTTCCTTGTTATATACAATATTTATTCTAGTATTTTACATCAATTTCCAACCAATTTGATGGCAATGTGCTGCTATTGATAGGATATAAGTGATTAAAGTCATTTAAGGAATTTATTTACATTTTTCTGGGGGACGGTGATTTATAAAATAGAAACAAATGAGAGGTAAATATTTTTAATAATTAACATTTACTCTCGAGTTTTTGAATTTCTTATTAGTTTTTACAGATGTTTATAATTATATTTGAGTTGATTTTAACACGGATGTAAGGAATATAGTGCAGTATTTATACTATCAGTTTCACAAAGTATTTTCAATATACGCACTGATCTTAGGCATATAAGGATTTTAAAAACTCTACGTAAAGACATTTATATTACAAAAGCGATCTTAATAACCATTTTCAAATAAGAGTAATAAAAAATAGTAAAACATTAAAAGCTTTCTAAATTCAAGTTAATTTGTGCAAAATAATAAAAAACTTAGGATTAAAATGATCATAAAAAGTAATTGAATTCATTTACAAATTTTTAAATAATTTCAGGAAAAAATAAACATTGTAGAATAGAACAATGATTAATTATTTATTATAACACCTTAATCCTGATACATATATATATAATATATATATATAATTCATAAGTATACACAAAATAATTATAAACCTAAGATAACTAGTCAATATATTAAAAAGTGTATATTAGCCACAGTAGTACTATAGCAAACTATTGGCCTTAGGAACCAAGATTGCTTATTTAAACAAAGTTTTGAAGCTAGCCAACCATATAAATGTATATATATATATATATATATATACAGAAAAATGAAACTAAGTTTGTGGCTTGAAAAAATAGCGCAGTTGGCAATAACTGTTTTGGTGATCTCATTCCACATACTATATCTAAGTGGCCAATTTCGATATAACCGATCAATCCAGTTGGGAGAACAATATCTTTGAGTGAACACGCACACTTGTACCTTCCACAGAAAAAATGTCAAATGTAAAAACTGAACAACGAATCAACATTAAGTTTCTTGTGTGAAACTTAAGAAATCTGTTACGGAAACATTTCAAATGTTAACTGATGCTTATGGAGATAAGACTTTATTCCATGCATGTCTGTTTGAATGACATAAGTGATTTTCAAGGGGAAGGAACAGTTTTTAAATTAGGGGGGAGGGACAAACTTTTTGAAAAAAAGCACTATCTGAAAATAGTAAGTATTATTTATATTAAATATAGATACACTGTCACAGAAATATGTAAAAAAAAATTTAATTATTATATTAGTCAAATTATTTAATACTCTACATTCTGAAATGTAAATATATCTGAAGAAATATAGCGCTAAGAACTAAAGTAAAATTAATATTCGTGTGCATATATGCTTTCTAAAGTCGCAATATTTGATCATAATCACATTACAGTAATGCTCTGAACCAAACTTGTCGATCATATGCAAACTTGAATATTTCAAAATCTGAAGGCACTAAGGGCATGTATCAAATTATTCATTCACGTAATATAAACTACTTACAAATGCTCAAATTTACTTGTTTTTCATTGAAATATCTGTATTTTGTTAGCTTTTACCTTGAAATTCTTGGTATCTTTATTAAAAACTAAATACAATAAGTAAACTTAGTAGGAAGAAAATGAACTATTTATATTTAGTATGTAACGTTAAATTAGAAGTTACTTCCACAAAACTTCTTGAATAGAATTTGGAATTTGATGTAAATTAAATCTGCTAAAAATTTTAAAACTAGTTAATGAAGTATTTATAATGTATAAAAAGTAAAACTGCATGTACTAATTATAAAATTTAAAAACATTTTTGTAAAAGATCTTTTTCCGGTTTGTTGGATTTCATAATCACACAACTAACCACATATTCTTATAATATTATAAAGTGGTATAATTTATTGTCACCAAATAATTTCAAATGAATAAAAAATTAAAACTCATTAATTCTATTGTCTATATTAAATCAAATATTCACTTGCACACAAAACGTTCTTGAATTTTTTTGATTTTTATAGAATATTCATTATTAAATGGGGAGTGTAATCGTAAAACCGGAAGTAAAAATTGTACACTGGTTTCTATAAGAATTATCAGCATATTGTACGTCAAAATTACAACATTCAAGAATTATTAAAAAAGTTATTATCTTTTGAAAAAAAATTACTCGTGTACTAACTTGCCAAGAAAAAAACGATATTCTGAAAAGTAAATATACACATGCAAAAGGAATTTCTCACAGTGCTTATGTAATATTTTTGAAGTTCTAGATAAAGAGGTAGGACAAATGTAAAAATTGTTATATTTCTCCATAATAAAACAAAAGTACTATGGAAAATTCACTTCCAGTCTTACAACCATTGCTTATACAAACGGCATAAATGCATCTTCACCTTTATTGATACTTAAAAGTAAACAGCTACTAGCAAAGAAAAAAAAGAACATTTCGAAAATATCATTTTGTATGTTGGAGATTTCCTGAATAACAAACTTTCAAACCACTAAATAATTTAAGACATTGGACAATTTATTTATTTTAATTTCCGTGATTTCAAAGTTCATATTTGTACAGCATTATATTTTAATATGAGAGTGAATTGGAAAAAAAAGTTTCCCCTGTCAAAACGTGGAATGAGACATTTAAGATAATACATAACTTTATTTTTCCACATAAGTACTAAGCACATTAAGACACTTGTGATACCACTTGATAAACTTCAAAAAGACCTCCTGGAAAAACTCAGGGCCTTGCGTATGGAAGCAGCGTTTAACAGCTGTGGGCAAACGAGGAAACAGCAGATGAACGCGCAAGACCCTGATGCACCAATGGGTAGAGGTCGAACACGTTCAAGCAGATGGATTCGGAAAAAAGTGGCCTGGGCTTCACTGATCTGGCTTTCTGTTGTTGGATGACTATGCGAGGCCACACTCGGTGACGATAATACAAAACTATATTGCAACTCTTCGACTGGAGTGCCTACACCATCCGCCATATAGCCCTGATCTCATACTGACTTTCATCTGTTTCTGACTTAGAAGAAGAATCTCACCGGAAGTCACTTTCGAAGCAATGCTGAAGTCAAACAAGCCTTTAAATGCATCTTCCGTATGGAAATCTCTGAAATTTTCATGGAGGATTTGTTGATGCTTATCAAGTGTTATGATAAATGTCTCAATGTACTTGGTACTTATGTGGAAAAATAAAGTTATGTTTTATTTTTAATGTCTCACCCTATGCTTTGACTTTCATACTCAACTCTGACCGCAGTCGACATGGGAAACTTATTTTCCGACTCACCCTCGTGCATATTTGTTCTCTTTCAGTTCATATCACTGGTAGCATGCAGTTGCATTCACCTTTCCCTTTATTTATCTGCATTCCCTTTATTTGTATTCCATATTTCTGTCTAAAATGCTTCAACATTAATATTCCATAAAATTCGTGATTATTCATGTAACAATTGCATTCGATCATTTTAGTTACTCATTATCTGCAGAATGTATTAACCATTATGAAAAAAAAATTCAATTCTTGCTTAGATAACTGGATATATTATACATAGTGAGTTATTACCGTGTCATATCAATTGCCATAAGAATTCTTTCAATAGCATTCATCTTTGAAAATAGGGAAATACAAAAAGATACATTTTCTCAAAAAAGAGTGATATGTAATTGTTTCTTTCTGCTCGATAGCTTTGCTCAGTACAATACAAAACTTCCTTTTTTTTCCCCTCGATTCATTTTGGATCGATATTTTTTTCCTCCTTTTTATATATCACACACTTTAACTAGGAATAGAGCCAAAATAGAAAGTAGGTGATGAAACGAAAAAAATTATTCAAAGTCGAAAGAGTGGAAAATATTTTGCAATTCATGAAAGGAGAACTTTAGAAAAGTGGGAGTCGGGATTAGCTACTTCTTATTGAAATACTGCGTATTGAGAGAGAAAGTGAAACGGAGTGCTTTGCGCCATGTTGTATGTAAGAAAAATTTGTTTGTAGCATTTCTCACATCTCGAAATCAAGTTTTCCTTCTTAGGAGGAAAATAGTAGAAAATGGATTGTTTGTTTGTTGTGTTTTCCCATTTTTTTTGTTTATTTCCTCAGCATAACGTTTCTTATACAATTTCTTTCAAAATAAGGTGATACATTTTTAAATTAAGATGTATTCATCATTTCCCATCCTATGCATGTATTTTTTAACAAATTGCTTTGTTTCCTTTTATACGAATCATTTCAGAATATATTTTTCCTAGACGAACGCTATGCTATTTATTCAAATTAAGCTTTTCGGAGAGTCAAAATATTTTTTCAGTGATATAGTAAATTATTTCTATAAACAAAGAAATTTAGTATTTCTATCCTTGTGTGAAATAAAAATAAGGTAATCGCTGAATACTTTTATATTAAAATCCATAATTTTAAGAAACAGAAACTATTTTAATTTCCGATGTATAAATTTATAGGCAATTTAAATTGACGCATTTATATGCATGTATATTGAATAAATATAATAAAACACATTCTCACAAAGAAACGTGTTCAAACATTTAAATCTGTTTTAAGAGTTATATAATACGATAAGTTTTTCATTTTTTAAATAAAATAAGCCAACATGTTTTGTTTGTCTTGTAAATATGTAATAATGCATACTGAATTATTATGGGATCAAAACAATCATTTATTGTGTGTTTTCATGCGTTCATTTTATGTAAGTAAAGCATAACTGTGGGGCCTAAAGCATAACAGTTCTTAAACTGTGAGGCGCACCCCCCCTAGAGGGGCGTGATAACTCTACGATGGGGGCGTGAGCATGTTGAAAAGATGAAAACAAAAGATTATTTAAAAAATAATTAATTTACTGAAAGTAAACAATCAAAACACATTCGGACATAATAAAATATAAAATACACATTTGCACTGATATTATACACTTATAAATGTATCAGTACTGCTCAATGCATTTTATAATTAATTTAACAATACTAGTTAAGAACACGTATAATAATTACCAGTGACCCCATGGGCTTGTCATACGTAAAAGTTTAACAAAAATTAACACTTATCTTAATAATTTGTACAGTTTATAATTAATTCATTAACGACCGATTAAAAGTTACGTGATTCTCTCCCGAATGCCTCAGTTTTCCACATACATGTGCGTATGGGGGGGATGAAAAGGAAAAAAATAATTAAAACATTCTCTGAAAAGTAAATCCTTCGCAAACACTGCCAAGACCCTTTTATTGCATTTTCAAGCCTTCGGAATAATTTTATGGATAGCAGTGCACAGAGAAGATCGTAATTCGAAAGGACGTATATATATGTCGGGGACAATTAACGTTTTAGTTGAGTGAGGCGCTTATATACGCCGGTGGTACTTCAGTGGTTAAAGTTGTATTGTAGTTTTGGTATCAAAGTATAGTGTTAGTAATTTCAATACATTATTGTATGGAGAGGGCGCGATGAAAATTATGATTGAAAATTGGGCCGCAAACATTGAAAGTTTGAGAAGCACTGACCAAAAGTTAAACACTGTATTGCAACAAAAGTGATATGTGTAATAGTAAAAACAAACTTAAGATTGTTATAGAGGGATTAAGATATCCAACTACATCAAAAACATTAACTTTCATACTATATACGTAATTTAATTTGGTTTGATTTTTTTTTATGTAATTTAAACTTTTACCTTTCTAAGAAAACTGAGTCTTGGTGGCTTAGAAAAATATATAACCAATTATAAAATACTTTTTTTTCTGAAATAAAACTTAACTGGATGTGAACTTTTAACTTAAGCATCGTCAAAACTTTGTTTATCATGAAAATGCTTTACGTTTAACATAATTTTTACAAACTAATAAAAATATTGCTATAAGTATTTCTAATATTATGGACAATGAAATAAAGCAAATGTGAACGTTCAACGTTGTCGGTCCTTGCAATTTTGAACAACGGCAAAATAATGACGAAAATCAACTTCAGTCATAAAGAGAAACTGATTATAGAGAAATTACTTAAACATTATTTTAAATAACTGTGATAATTAGTTACTAAGAATAATTTACTTGTGTTTATTATTTTCTTTGTTTTTTTATAATTCCAACAAAATATTTTAATTAAGTATTAATTTGCATTTTTGATAAATATTTTATAGATATTGTGCTTTATTTTTTACCAATTTAAAAACCCATTCAGTTATTGCAATTGTAAATTTAAAATCTGAGCAAAATTTAATTAGAACACAATTAGCTACTTCCCTCTTAAATGTTTTACTATATCTATTTTTTAACTGTAAAGTGAAGCAATAAGAACCCTAAAGAAAGTCACCGATCAGAAACAAAAACCGAAACTTATATCTCCAACAAGTTATGAGTAATATTTTGGTAGAAAAAAATAAAAGTTGAAATTATAAAAGCAATTAAAAATTTCGCGAAACTAATTCAAAAATGGAATACTTTAGCCGTAAAATATAAGTGTTTGAAAGTACAAAATTTGCCAGATAACAAATGTTTATCTGAGATAATAAACTCTATGTTACTTTACAGTTAGCAACAACAAGAATTAGATAACATTCTTTTGAAACAAGAATTCGATATATTCATCAAAATCATGTACAATAATCAGATAATGAAAGTGATTATTGATTTTAGAGTGTAACACGATATTTGTGATGTAATATTAATATATAGGCTGTAGGTAAGGGAAAATTTCTGTCAAATATCTTCATTATGCATGAAGTCTTACAGAATCCTCAGAAGGCTGAAAAAATATAATCACTCTTTTTGCTAACTTGATTTATTGATTGTAAATCACTTCTTTTGAAAAAAAAAAATAAACACACATTCTTAACACTGTTTCCTCTGAAATTAGTTTATGTTGTATTTTTGAGCACTAATGCATAGATAATGAATGACCATTACAACTAAAAAATGTTCATGAAAACTTTTTTGTTCGTACTCGTTTTGTTAATTAATTTCCTTGCAAAAATAGCAAAATATGTAGAAAACTTTTCTTTGAAACTAACAGGAATCAATCTGAGTTTTGAATAAATTATTACATATCCCCATAAAACATAATACGAGAAAGAAGTTTTCAGTAAAATATTAAAAAATAATTGTGAATACTTTTTTAACTTTCAACTAATAAAATAACATCATTATATAATTACACGTGCTATTTCATGTTTTTTTTCTGTTATTGATTAAATTATAAAGAAGAATCACTTTTATTTATTTACGTGGCTTAACCAATTTAGTGAATTACTTTGTAAGCATCTTAATGAATTATTCATAACTCTCTTATGAGACTAAGAAAGTATAATTTTTCATTACTTATTTCTTTTGTAAGCTTATAAATATTCATTGATATCTGCGGGAAATTTCATAAAATGTCAAATTTTAAATAGAACTCCCACACGCATTATACTTTGCCGGAATATTACTATTTTAAAGAAAAGCTATTATTAAAATATACGCGTATGGATTTTAAAAATATCTTATTAAATATTTATTCGAGTTATTTGAAACAATTTATACGTTTTGAGAAATATTTTCATAATGAATGAGAATAAAAACTTTTGTTTTAAAACCATTTAAAAAATTATGAAATGTTTAAAATAATTTGAAAATAATGTTGTTTGTAGTATGAAAAGTTAATGCATGTAAATAAAAAAAAAAGGAAATAACTCTTTTTATGAGACACCCAATTACTTTAGTGAAAGTTAGCAGCATAAGAGTAAAAATTTTGCGTTTCACTCATAGTTCCTAAAATTCATTTTATATTTGGCTCAGTTAAAAAAATTTAAAAAAAAAACAGTTTAATATATCATCACACACAATGCAATATAATAATAAAAATTATTTTTGAATGTGTACCTGTTAAAAATAAATATAATTATTATTAGCATCAAGTATAGTTTATTCTTTTCTACAAACATCTATTTTAATGTAATCGATTAAAATTTTTCTTTTAATTACCGAAAACCATCGTTTACTAATTTTCTAATTTTCACTATTTTCCGATTGATAAACGGGGGGAAAATGTGTAATAAAATTAACTAATACATATTAATATATAAGTGAAAAGAAAATAATAACATTTATATTTCTTTAATTATTACTGAAACTGTGTAGTATTATTAGCTGACATAATAATTACTTTATTATATTATATATGTACATATTTGTTTAAATATCATCTATTTATTGGACCTTTCTCTTTCATTACTTTATTTGTTCTAAAGCTCAATGAAATAAAATTTCTTAAAAATAAAAATTAAAAAATATTTTATTTTTATCTAATAATTATTACGTGATTTGATTTGTTCGAATATTGAATAATTAAATAGATGTCGAAATGAAGCACATACTTTTGTTTAAGAACATAAAAATATATTAGGAAATTTACCTATAATTCATTCTTCTGTATGGAATGAAAATGGAAAATAAAGTGTCATTTTTTATTCAGAGCTTATATTGTTAAATAATTTCAAAGGCATGAATTTTATTCATCAGTCCTACGGCATGGAGAGGAATTCCATATAAAACACTGAATTTCTATTCTTAAGAGTGTCCTTTAAGCAAACACTCTTGTTAAAAAGTTGTAAAAAATACTTTAATCCGTAAGATTCTGAAAAAATTTTCAAATCAGTGAGCATATAAGCAGGACCATTTAATGTAAAAATACCAATTATAAACACACACATTTTTAAAAGATTAAATTCATGGGAAGCAAATTATTTTGATAATCTCTAATATATCGCTAAATATCACGCATTTCGCATTACGATTATTTTGAAGGATTAACTGGAGAACTCTCTCTTTTTCCTTTACCTTGCCATTCCTTCTAAATGGAGATTCAGATAAACAGTGCATATCAATTGCAGCTTGCATCGCAATTTAAAAGTAAGCAACATTTAAAAGAAATATGCACGCATATTGCGTCTTATGGTATATTCAATTTCGCTATCGCAAACAGTTTTAGTATAACTACAGAATATATATATATATAATATATATATATATGTTATGCAGATAAAGACGATATAGATGGATGCTAAAAAAATGAATCCCAAAAATTTGAATCGTTTTATAGGGAAATTAAAAACAACAACAAAAAAAGGTGTCCGAAATTTTATGTGCATTACAGTTACTATAAAATTTAAACAAATAAATAACTTATTGATTAGGTATTTTTTATTATTATTTTAAACCTGATGGTTGCTTCAAATTTCCTTTTATTAGATGGTACCACAATTTATGAATTTTCCAAAAGCTGCGTTTACCGTTTTGTGTGTTTGAACAGACGACAAAACCTATAACGGAGCTCGATGGTGCATGTGAGTTAGTGATTTTGTTCTTGCTTCAATAGGCAATGCTGCATGGTACAAGATAAAAAAATGTTCCAGTTGATGATTTTTGATCTACATTAAATGGATCTGCGGTTGATTGTTGGATGTTCGTCTTATTGGGCAGAAATATGCTAAAACTATAAAACGGGACGAAAATATATACTTCATCTTTTTTTAAAATTTCGTCTTATTTGTGAAAATATATGGTTTATATATGTACAGATAGATAGATCCCGGTGTTAAATAAATGTGTGTATACTTAAAGATATCACCGTTAATTACATAAAATGAAAATATCTTAAAAGTAAAATTTTATATGCTTATTTTTCATTCCTTTGTAAACCCCATTATAATTAATCAACTATTACTATAACCGCTTTAAATTTATAATTTTACATTTTTTTTCAAAAGGTTCATTTCTTCCACATGTTTCGCAGCTAATGATTGATTTTTTTATTTTCTCAGTAATTAGTACTTATTGATTTATTGATTTAAGTTACATATTTCACATATATTTCTTCTTGTCTATTATACAATGAATTTTTTCAGAGACATTAAAAATTTATATATTTTTAACATTTAAAAATAAACCAGTAATAAATAATTCGAGGAATATTTTTCCATTAGTTTCTTTTTTTAGAATATTTGAAGCTCCGAATTTTCTTAGGTGATCTAAATATTAATATATATATATATATATATATATATATATTGTTACTTTTTAACATGTTGTTTATTTATTTAAAAAATACTATTTAATTATTTGTAAGACATCACTTAAATTTATCATGTGACACTTTCAAAAACCAATCTTTTATGCATATGCATGATCTCAAAAATAACTAAATCCCATGAATTATTTTGTTTTAAATTTTTAAATTTTTTCAATGCAAACTTTTTATGTAATTTTAATTTTAATTGTTGTTTTTTCAATAATATATACAATGTAAAATGTTTCAGGTGAGTTTTTTCAGATCTCGTTAAATAACATTCTTGCAATGCATGCAATTCAAGAATTAGATATCATTTAGTTTAATGAGTTTATATTTAAAATATTTCAACATATATAAACATATATATAAGAAAAACTACTTTTTTAAATTTTAATCATTATTTATAAAAGGAGCAAAAATAAAGGAAAAAAAACTTGATAAATGAAAGAAGTGCATTATAACTTAGATATGAATTTTGGAAAGCACAAATATGATAAATTTATTTGAAAAGTGTGAAAAAGTTTATTTTATGATTTGTGTAACGGTAGTAAAAACTAGTATTCTTATTGGCAAATATACAATTAAAAATAGTAATTCTCTGTAAATCAAAAAATAAAAAGTTACCCATAACCAATTCTGTGTTTGCCCATTATTTATTAAATAGAAGTTTGTAATTTGGATACATAAAAGTTGCTTATAAAAATAATTATATTAGAAATCTGTAGACTGATCATATATATGTGTCCTGAAATAATTCCTGATTGGGCTCAAAGCATTCATTAAAAAGTGCGTTTATTTTGTATGATTGTATTGTTTTTTGTACGTTCAGAAAACTTTCTTTCTGCCTGCTCTTATATTAAAATTTCAAATCATTCTTATTCACAAGTGATTAACTGTGTCGTATTCTAAGATACATTATATTATATTAAGATACATTATATTTTATTAAGATACATTATATATCGCTTTGTTTTTAATCACACTTACTCCCTTTTAAAGTTATACAATTGGTATTAATTGCTTGTAGTGTGTATAATATGTGTGAGCAGCTAAAAAAGAAACCTTCAAATATACAAAAAAAAATTGTGAAAAAAAACTGAAATTTTGTTTTAATCAATTTGTTTCTGTATTGAGTAATTTTTAGAAAATCATATATATTTGCCTTTAAGTTAGAATGAATTACCGTAATATCAGGCGTATAATGCGCAATTTTAACACAAAAAATAAGATTGAAATTTACGGGTGTACGTTATACACCGGGTATTAAAAAGAGAGCCTAAAAAAGTGAAAAAAATTAAGTTTCGAAAAAAAATTAGACTTCTACATTTATCGAAGTACTGCATATTTAAAATAAATGATATTCCTTATGAACTTAAAAGGGTTTATTTCTAAAAATATACTTTCTTTTTCTTAAGATTGGAAAAATACCTCGACAAAATAACTTCAAAGCGCAAGAGCATTGCGTACGTACATTTCAGGTAACTTTGTAAAAGTGGAGGTGGGTGTTATACAACGAACATACCTAAAAATTGTAATTTGCATCTTGAAAGCATAGCTGTACGTTATACGATGAATGAGTTTTACCGTACGTGTTTCTGGAAATTGAGCCGAAGTCTATTGGATGTGAATGTTTATCATATGATAAATTCTAAATTTCCTTATTTGTTTGCTAAAACGTGCATAAATAATATTTTGCTCTTTGTTATTTTGCTAAGTTTTAATTAACTAACATTTCCAACGCTGTCTATGATCTTCCATTCCTAACCTATGTTCCAGATAATTAGCAATAGATTCTCCATCAACAGCTCGTGTTTTAAGAGAGTCAAGTTCAGATTCCTTCCTTCACTGCCTCATTCCTCAGATATGCTCCGTATTAAACATACATAGGAACATATGAAGCACCAGCTGTCATTGTGTTATTCTATGTATGATTTGGAGAGACTGTACAAGATTTGTACACGTGCCTGCTTCGGGACAACAATAGATGTCTATTCAATTCAATGTTGAACCGTGTTTTATCACTTATCGCAATACGAAGCAGCCGGAAGCAATATTCAAAGTGGTTTAATGTAATATCTCTGCTTCTTTCTTATTTATTTTAATTACATGTATCTTTCAACTTTATTATTAATGTTCCGCATTTCTCTCTTTTTGCTCCAAAACTTCTTTCTGAGTTTCGTGATTTCACTATACATCTAAATATAAAAGTATATATCCTTGTATTAAAACTGATTTGATTACTAGGTGATTTAGTTCCCAGAATGAAAAATATCACCAGTTGTTTGAATTGAAATTTAAGTATGTTTATATGATACTCTCGTATTTACTAATGGTAAAAGAAAGATGTTGCTCCATAGATTTTGAAAGTAATTAGAAATATTAAATCTCATTTGATGACACGAAAGTAGGTATGTGTAGGAGCGATTATTAACTCTTTAATGAAGTAAAGAAAATAAATTATTGTGGTAAGTGTATATAAATAACAATATCACGTCTCTACAAAGCTATTCTAGGATATGTGTGTTATGAATAAAAATAATTATAATATTCCTTCTTGAGGAATTCCATAAGATTTTATGTGCAAATTTGAAAAAAAATAGCATCTAATTTGGTTTTTTTTAGCAAAAAGTTTAACAAATATTCCACTAGTAAAATATAAATTAGAACAAAATTATACGAATTTTTTTTACACACTAAAAATTCAGAGATCTTATAGTCCTCCTTTATCGATAAAGAATAATAAAATACTTCGAGAAAATTAAGAAAAAAATTATTCATTTAATAAGCAATTACTTTTGCTACAGCATTATTCAAAACTAGAAATGATACACAGGAATGAGTTGTGAAAATAAAATATTTAACTTCACATTCCTTACAGCAATTAAAAATTATAGTGTTTCATTATTTTAAGCAAAAAATAAATATTTTTTATGCATAGAAACTACATTTGTCACTTAAAAAAATTGCAGATAACAAAAAATTAATTAGAATGTTTTTCAAGCTTGGAAATACGAACTTTGAAATTATATATAGCACAATGAACACTCAAGAGATTTATATGGAACTTGTTAAAAACATCTGAGAAAATGCGTATCTTTAAGATAAATTTCAAATGGATTTTTTATTCATATGTATTGAAATGTTATATTTGAGTTGTTTATAAGATTACTCTCTCTTTTCCTCTTCTATGAAAGCCAGTGAGTGATATGCTCAAAGCTTCCTTGAATGTATTTTATAATATATGACACACTTGTAGCCTTGTAATCAGGTCAGGAAACCTTTAGCCGATTTTTTCAAGCCGTGTACTCGAGTTCTCATGTCACTGAAGATCCGCCGAGTAGAAATGCTAATGTACGTTAAATCTATCGAGGTTGAGAGCTCTCCCATTGGAGTATGTTAAACTGTATAGAGTGGGACCAACTCATTTCTTTACCCCGTTACCTGACCGTGGTTCAAAAAAAATTTCAAGGTTAATAGCTTCAGAGTATGACATTAATAAATGTTCACTACTTCACTCTCCTTTACAATATACATATATATATATATATATACAATTGACTCTCGATAATACGAACCCCTCGATAATTCGAAGTATATGCTCAATCCCTAGAAAAAATCTTGATATTTCGGGCTAAAACAATACGTTTTGGTATACTTAATATTTCGAAGTAAAATCTGAGGCTGGCCAGACTGCAACAAGAAATAATTCAGTTATCTTATAAAACTCTCGACAATACGAACATTTACTGTCTAGAGTCCTATGGCAAATAGGTTAATGTTTTGTGTTGTATTGTCTATGCGTGTCTCCCCTGTAAATTAGCCTTTTTGATACCTTATGTCTGTTACTCCTTCTTTGTATTTCCCGGTTACTCAGGCGAAAAGAAAAGTTTATTGCTTTCTTTCTTCAAGTGGACAGTTCTGGCTGCACCTGTTGTCAGCCGTGCATATCTTTCGTTTAACAAGTGGCCTTGCTACTCATGTGTTCAGAAAGGATGGTCCACTATTATGCGTTTTGCGTTAGACTGACATAACTATTTATGGCTAATCTGTGTGACTTATAGTTAGTGGCACCAAATGGAGCATGTGTGGCACTGGACCCTGTGTTGTAGAACCAATGGTGTTGGGCACAGTGTCTGAGGGAACCGGGTGCGAAACGATTTTGTTTCCAATGAGGAATGGAAGAGATTTTGTGGGGTAAGAAGGAGAATTACTACATAAATGTATTATTTTAATACATGGTTATAACATTTGTAATGAATAACATGTACCTTTTAAAAATACTTTAAAGTAATTTTATACATATGTACAACTGTTGTTTTATTACATAGTTTAAAATTTAAATGTGTTAGGAAAAAAAATCAGGAGTTTTTTTTTACCCTCTTGATAATTCGAAAATTTCCATAATCCCTTCAACTTCGAATTATCGAGAGTCGTCTGTATATGCATTGCATGCACGCTCCAATTTACAGATTGAAAATAAAAAAACAAAAAAAAAAACGGTTCTATCCCCATAGCATGGGGTGCAGTATATATTTCATTTGGGAAATAAAAATTATGACACACGCATGGCGACACATTGAATAGGTAGACCATGCCGGTACATAAATGAAAAACATGTTATCAAAATTAAGGTAATAGCTTTCGCATAATAAACGATAGTTTGCAATTTAACCAGGGTATGGACGTAGAATATTTCAAAGAACAAACACACAGTTCATGAGAGAATCAGAAAAATAAATTCATGTTATAAAAGGTATTATGTATAACTCTTCTTAAAAACTTTTAAGAAGGAAATCATTTTTAGAGTTTCAAATCAGATGCGACTTCATGGTTTCTAATAATTGCTTACTGGTCAAACATTGACTCTGGATGGTCCTGTTAGCTGAGTATGCTATAGGCATGATTTCCGCCAAGACTCAAAGAAACTTTGAAGTAGACAAAAATACTTCTTGTGATGGTTTGTACAAATTTTAATTTCAATGGCGTACTTCAGCTTTTCTCAAACTGCTAGGAGCGCCCCCCCCTATTATGGGAACGTGATAATTATACGAAAGGGATGGGAGTATATAAAAAAAATCGAAAATAAAAGATTATAAAAAGTTATGAATTTACTGAAAATAATATATTCTGACATAAAAACACGAGTTGCACTATTATTGTTATCTGTTCCAATTTAAAAATTAAAATTAAAATATAACACAAATTTTTCTTATTACTAAAAAGTAACTTACTAAAAATATCTATTACTTAAAAATAACATTTACAAAAGTTAATACTTATCTTGATAATTTGGGTGGTTTATAGAAAAAGCTCGTATGGTAGCTTTAGTGTCAAAGTTCTTTATTATTGCTTTCAATTCATTGTTATTGTATGGGGGCAATGAAAGTTATAATTGAAAAATGGGTCCTAAATATTGAAAGCCTGAAAATCACTGGTGTAGTCTCTTACTTTTTCCTAAGAGGTAAAAAATATACTTAAAAATATCTTCAGACTATAGTATATTGTTTTCTAGAGAACTTTTTTAAACACCAAAACTGAGTATTTCTACAAATATTTTTTTACACCTCCAACTTAAAAAAAAAATTGAATAGAATGATTGATTGCAATACTTAATATATAGTGAAATTTAAGTACAAACATTAATTTTTTTATACATTTGGGATTTTAAGATTTTTTTTCAAAAAAATCCTTTATTTATAAGCAACTTTGTAAAAAGAAATACATTTTTGTTCAACATTTATATTTATAATTTTATGATATAAAATGTGAAAACACAAAAAGAAAATAATAGCGATTAATTTATAATGGGGCATCATCACAAGAACTGGGCAATCTTGAACAAGGACACGTCCTGGATGACTGGGACTCCTAGAAAAGCTGCTGTATCTCATTTTAGACTTTTGACTGGTCATGACTGTCTGAGATTGCATATCTACAGAATTGGTATCTCTAACTCACCGGACTGTACTATGTGTGACTCTGGTCAGCCTATGACCGCTGAACATTTGGTAGTGCGCCTTGCACAAATTAGTCTTAATTCAACTGTCGAAAAATATTAGAGAGCACGTGGACTAATGGCATAGGTGCTATTGTAGTGTGTGGCTTTTGTAAAATAAATATATAAATAATAAAACATCGAAAAAAATTTAAAAACGTTTTTGAAAGTGAAAGTTTTTATAAGGACTTTTCTATTACAAATATCTACATAAATAAGAAAGTAAATACTTTAGGGGAGAAAATATCAAACATTTGTGTCTTGGTTCCATTTCCACTTTCCCTGGATTTTTTTTAACTTTTAATTTAATAGAAAACTGCAGCGTACTTTACTTCTTTGGATAATATTTTAAATTACTTTCTGCAATGCATATTAATGTAAAGTGTCCAATGTTCTATATAAAATATATGGCTCTAAGCACAAAATTTATTAAGAAAGCAATGGAATTTTGATCATTAAAAATAAGAGAAATATTGAATTGTACCGAAATTATTATTTTTTAAGTATTTTTTTACACTTTTAGTTAATGTTCTGTGTGTGTGTGACATACTTATTTCTCAACTCTTTGAAAAAAAATTCACCAACTAACTAAAAATAAGAATCGAATAAGGGAATATAAAATTTAAGTAAATGCGGGGTAAGATTAAAATTAAAAAAATAGTAATAAGAAATTTTCATAATTATTGTAATGTATAGAATTTCATAGATGATTTAAAAATAACTAATTTGTGAAACGTATTTGCTTTAAAACACATAACTTATATTGAAAAATAAACAATTATATTTACAATTTTATCCTGCTTAAGTTTTATTCTATTGCTCACCTGTAGTACAAAACACCTCTACAAAAGAAATTCAATAAAGACTATACTTAATCCAGTTTGACTAGAATAATGTATTTTGATGTTTTTTCTCTTCATTTTTATAACTATTTTTTAAAATTCCTCACATGCTTACAACCCTTCTCGGAAATAAGGATAATTTTTATGAGCAAAAAAACGCATAGATGTTTCAAAGATCATTTAATATCCATTTTACTTCTTGAACAATAAAATAAAAGTGAATAAATCTATAACAAAAAAAATGAAATCTCAGCACACGCACACACAAATAACTAGCCCCTAGTCCATTAGTGTAGCTTCACTAGAACAGATCCAGCGTTATTAAAATGTCATTTCATGGAGCTTTATAGTAGTTGAAATCATTGGATGCAATGATCTCAGTGATCTTCAACGAAGCGGATACCAGCAGGATTACTGAAACAGATAGAAAAATCGTTTTGATGAGACCTGGCCGGAAAAGAAAGATTGGAGGATTATTCCTGATATGAACAGTTCTGTTGGTGTTTTGTTGGACCTGAAACTCTTGGTTTAGGTATAAGTACGAATCAATCCTGAAAAGAAATAGCTCGAAATGGTTTATACCATTTGATTTACAAAGTACACAAGGACGTTTATTTGATCGACTCTGCATTACGCACGTATAACCTTGAAGTAATATATTTACTCTCGGGGAAACAAATCATAATACTTGGTTTCTTTTTTATGTTTGGATTTGGAATCAACAATCTTGTAAATTTTTTTCGGAAAGAGTGATTTCCTTTATACCTTTGAAAAAATATTTTTCTTTAGCGAATAGTTTTATTCAAAAAAATTGAAATCCAAAGAGATTATAAGCAGAGTTCTTGCAATCCAATTTAACTTTACACGTTACTGCATTAAGATACTTTTAAATTTAAGAAATCTACGTAACACTGTAATAAAATTACTGTATTCTTTTTAATCATATTTCATATAACTACAGTGACTGAAGAATAATCCTTTTATTCATGAAATATGTAAGAAAACATTATGATAATGAACTTTGATGTTATATAAGTAATTTAATAACAAAACAGGATTGAAAAAAAATACCGTGAAAATAGTTATGAGAAATTCATAGTCGAATACTTTCAATAAATCTGAGGGAAATATTTTTTTTAGTATTTTATTACATTTTAAATATTTCAATAAATGGAACGTGAAATATTGTATTCAGATAATTTGTATATATTTCTCAAAGAACAGACAATATTTCTCATTATTATCATCAAAACATTGTAATATTTGCACATTTTTTGGAATATAAATACATTTTATTTCTTATATAATTGCTAAAACATATATTCACTTTCACAGAAACGCTTTTTATTATTAAAAATACTACAGTTATAATTTATTTTCAAAGAATGTGTAAGAGAGTAAAATTTAAGGTATTGAATTAAACAGAAAATAATGTGCTAATGTTTTTAACTATATAAATGCACCCTTGTGCTTGAATTTAAAAACGCCACTTAAGCTATAGTTTGAAACTTTAATTTCTTTAATATAATATGATGTTGATTACTGAGTTTTGAATTCGAAAGTCAGAAAAGTATATTTGTTACCATAAAAATGTATTAAACTTTCTACTGATTCCATAAAGCAAACATAGAATTTAATTTTTAGCGCGTTTTTCACGTAGTGGAACAAAAGCACTATTAGGACGCAAATTTTCCCTTCGTCTTCGTTCCATATTTTGTCGTACCTTTTTCTCAGCCAATAAGCAACCAATTGACCTCGAGTTTTCGGCATTTGGTCGCATTTGTGCCCTAGATGAGCCAAATCATATTTAAATTTTCCCATAGTTTTCCCGAATTTTCCAACAAATTTTCCTGAATTTTGCTAGTTCTTGCTTTTTTATAGTGCTGATACAGATTTGTGTCATTATTTCTTTTCAGCTTAATACTACTCCTTTCTGTTAGTAACTACACTACACTACTTTATGTTAGTAAAAAGTTCATTAGTTGCATTATTGTAAAATACAACATGGGAAAAACGCGCTAAAATTACTTGGCCATGCCAATGATTGATATCTTGTTTTATATATAATAAATTTCATTTTCAGAATATTTTAAAATTTAAAGAGTATGCATTTTGTTACATGGCGTGCATATATATATATATATGTGTGTGTGTGTGTATTTTCATACATTCTGAAAAATAAAGCTACATCAATTTTATTTTTTGTTATTTCGTTTTCGAAAAACTACCTCCATATTAACATCTAATCTATTTACTTTTTTATATTTACTTAATCTGCCTAGTAATTCTTTTTTTTATATCGTTATTTTTATCTTTTTGCAAAGGGTGACGTGAACTGCGCTATTTACTTTTTAAGTAGGAATATGCAAAATACTAATTTTAATCCAGCAATTTTCCACAAAAAAATAAAAGATTAATGCATCTAAAAACAATGGCCGTTTTTTTCGCAATGTATATTCGTTGTCGCGCCTAAGTGCAGTTATGAATAATTAGTCCATAAATGAATCCAGGCATAAAAGTAAACACATTTTAGGTACTATTCAGTCATTTATCATCTCAACTCACCTCCTTAATCACCAGCGTCGTTACGATTCAACGGATCTGGTGAAAGTCGGCACAAGAAACACGAAAATCTCGTATTGAGAAATGACCTAATCCTAAGAAAGGAAGTTGCGTAAAAATGATAGAGAAAGGTGTATGGACCTAGTGATAAATTAACCTCTTTTATCTAACGAATAAAGGACCAGATCCATTTGGAGATAACGCACATTTTTCGCATTATGTTTCCCAGAAAAAAAGAAATTCAAACCAAATAAGCAAAATAAAAAAGAGTGTCCTTAAGTGACCAAAATACAAAGAAAGTTTTCAAAACAATGGCCCCCTTTAAGCTAGAAAAATCTTCTAGGGTTAAAACCCCGTCAAGTGTGAAACATTTATCCTTAGCTAGTGAAATGGCAAAGTGGGAGGTATTCTTACACTTTATTGCCAGCTAAAGCATAAAGGGTCATCAAATAGGGCAGTCAAGTGTAAATGGCAATGCTAGGAAAGAAGTTCCGAAAATGCCTCAGCCTTCAGCTTTTTCTGGAGGAATATATTTTTACACAAACAGACACAGTTGGAGTTGTATTTGCTACGAATTTGCAGTTAAGGGCGGAATGGAACGGGTGTGAGAGTTTATTTGGTCATCAGTAATTCGTGAAGAAACAAAGTTGCAGAGGGAAAAAGGGAGATAAAAAATGCTCTCTCTCTTTTCTTTGAGATTGGATTACTGTATTGTTCTGGTGCATTGGGATGGAGCTAGTTGGGATATTTTTTACGCGCATTGAAAGCTTCTGAAAGCACATTTATCTAATAATTTTGCAGTTTGCTCTCTGTGACGGCATAATCTTTCTTTTTTATTGTTATTTATTTTATTCTGATTTTTGTATTTAACACTCACTTTTTTTATTTATAGGATAAGACAAGAATAAATGATGAAAATTTCAGAAAATATCATGATTTAAACTAGCATTAATTACGATACTTAGAATAAAAGTTTGTGAATTAAAAATACTCGTTTTCAAACATGTTTAAGGAATGTAAAATCATGACCATTATATCAGTCATGTTTTTTTTTTAAATGAAAAATTTTAGACTTTTTAACAAAAATCAATTATACAAAATGCATATACTTATATTATTTTGTAAGAAGGAATTTAACTCATGAAATCTTCAATTAATCCAATTACACAATGCACAGTGTTTAAAAAAGATGTTTAATGTGTTTGATAATTTTTTCATAGCTTGTGATTTTTATTATAAATATTCGTCTGATGTCAGAACTAGTTGCTTTTATTGTTGAGCTCCTTGAAAGTAATATAAATTACCTTCTTGTAAGGGAACTATATGCCGCGAATGAACTAATTTCTGGAAATATTTAGTATTACTGTTATTTGAGACTATGTAGTCAGATGACAAAAAGCCCATGATTGTCAAACTCTCTCCTGTTCAAAATACTATAGAGTAAAATACGAGAAGAAAAACCAAAATCAAGCACTTGAAAATTATACGTTGTATAATATGCATTTGATCTATACGAATAAAACTTAAAATATTCAAAAATAAGTGGCATATATATATATAAGGTGTACCATGAGCAAGCAATACATATTGCTCTAAAGAAATTATGTATTACATTGCAGAAGGAATCAAGACTTGCCTGGTGAATATTCGGAACAATTGAAAATACCTTCATTTTCTAGCATTTTTGTAAAGTTTTTTTTTTACCGTAATCAATCACGTACTTCTCTAAAAATTTATAAAATATATGAAACATTTAGATATTTTTAAAATTAAATTTTATTTAAGATTTCCAAATATCATGCAGATAAACAAACAGATTTAAAATGTTTAAAAAAACCAGCATTGAAGTTCAGTAATAGCCTCCGTAATTGAATTAACTGCTTAATACTGAAGTAACAACGGCGTGCCAGTCTTCGTTCCTCCAGACGCCATTTATAGCGTCGATTTCTCCCACACTCCAGTCATGGCTTCGTTTTGTATTAGTTATCTATTATTTCTCTGCCTCGGCGTAAATCGCTGTTAATGAATAAGTAGCATTTATTGCTTGTCGTGCTTAGCATTGGTCTTTTGCAATGGTGTTTGTTATTCATCTATTCTGTCCAATTCATTTGTTAAATGGAGGCATCCACGTCCAAAAAAACTATGAGACAGTTCTTTGACTCCCCTGTATTTCACTATACGAAGGATATACTGCTAAATAAACTCTCTATTTAGAAGAATATGTTCCGGCATTGTTTTAAAGAGATGTTTAGCCAAAAAGCGAGTTTTGCAGTTGTTAAAAACTCAGTGGGACAAAATATTTAAAAAAAATATTATTATAATGCGTCTATACCTGTAATTTCCTTTTATAGAACTATTTTTCGCAGCAGTGTATTCAATGATAAGCTCTGTAATCATAGGATTTCTTACGACTAAAGCAAAAAGAAACAAAGCCTCAAAAAAAAATTGTCCAAGCAAATAATCTATTCAACAACATTTTCTGAAATCTGTACACATAACTTTATTCGAAAGACCCTAAACCTTTGATAGTGTTCCATTTATGTGAAATACATATTTTTGAGAAACGTAACGAGAATCATATCAAAGATAAAGATCTCAAAGCTAAATTTAAATGGAACAGGGATATAAAATATTGTTAGTATAATTATAATGGTGACAAAACTAATCAAAAGCTAGGCCTAACAAAAAAAAGCTAATCCTTAGATCAGTGGTATTCAAACTGTGTTCCAGTGAACCCTGGAGTTCCACAAAGTATATCTAGGGGTTCCAGCTAAATGAACAATCTAAATGAATAAATCTTAGCTAAATGAACAATGAGAACATGAACGTCAATGACTTTCGATGTGGTATTAATAATAATACAGACTGTTATTTGTCAGACAGAAAGTTACTTCTCGATTTGAAACCTATGTTAAATTATCAATAAAATGTTATGTATGCTTATTACGTTTACTTCATTCAAAAGTTTGCGTGTAGTTAGCACCAGAAAATTAATTAAAATGCATGGATGCTAATCAAAACTTAATTATACATAAGAACATCATTGAAATCTCGATATATTACATTAAGTTTTCAAAGAAATTAATATAATGCCACTCCCACTTTTAAGTCTTATAATATAAGAATTTTGAGCTAAATTATAAGCATTTATGTAAAAGGAATTCAACGGATTGTAAAGCTTTAGATTATTCGAGTTAGCTCTTTGAGATATTTCTCGTGATAAAGATAGACATTACAATAAAACACATTTGTTACTTTTAAAATTCGCAAAAAAATGTCAAAATACCTTAACTTTTATATCAATATATATATATATAAGTAATAAATAAAAATAAAAATAAAATTTGATGAGAAAACGATAGTTTTAATTTTTTAATTTTTGTTTAAAGAAATATCTTACTAATTACTTTAATTTTACTAATTTACTTTAATTTTACTTTATTTTCATTATTTATTATTTATATTAATGTAAAACTCAAAGTATACGTTTGTAAATATATATATATATATATATATATATATATATTGTGTTTTTTATCTCTAATAATAATTTATTTTAAAATCCAAATTATATTTAGTTTTTTGGAAAGACGCTATAACAATCGAGAGTAAAGAAATTTCAATAATATCTTAAGGAGACCATAAAAAGTAAATTGTTCTACAAGTATAAATTCGAATCACATATTGGTGGCAAAAAGTTCTGAATACGTTCAGTTTTTTGCAGATCCCTCGCTTGATTTAAAATTGTACTATGAAATTATCGCACAATCTTAACTATCGGAATTGGCTCGAATATGATTTGTTATGCTGATTTCAGATATATTTGCAAAATTTATGTAAAATAAGTAATGCTATCAATATTTTGAAAGGAAAAAAACCACGATGAGACAAGCACAGAATGTATGTAATAATATATTATTGATTTTTTAATCAAAAAAGATCCATTATTCCATCCAAGTAGAAAGCAGTAGTGATGAGAAGTTAAAAATAGAATGTGCAGAATGTTTTAGTCTATACAAATTGCTTTTTGTTGCAATGTGAAGTAGTTAGCATTAGGATTATGAATAAATTTTACTTTCTGCATTATAATGAATTACAGAAAATAATACTTTTGAAAGAAGGCGGTTATTCTATGTTCCATAGAGTTAAAAAAGTAAAAAAAGTACTTCTTACTAACATGAAAAAGTTGAAAAAATTTCTGAATCAGATTTTATATTATGAACAAGAAGTGATCTAGATGACGCATGGAAAATAACTTTTCGGGAAGACAGGACATTGCACAAGATTTTACTTAAATTAAATATATTAATTTGACACAAATTTTGAAATAATAAATTTTGACAGCAGATAGAAATGTGTGACAGTGAATTGTGAGAGGAAGACTGCTGTGAAAATTAGATTACGAGGCTTCAAAGCTCGCACAAAACTCCTTCTGGCTATTTGGCACGGGCAAAAGATCATTCATTACTGGCCATTTGACGATGTAATATCTGTTGATGTAAGTCAGTTTTGTTCATTTCAATTAGCAAAAGAATTGCCTATGTAATACAGCATATCCATAAAGGATTCATCATGTGGTGTCTGAAGCCCAAATTAAACAATCCGATGAAAGTCAATATATAGAGATGCATGTTTTCTTGTGTTGTTGGAAGACTTCACATCGTCAGAAGAACGGGAAAACCCAATGGATACAACATAATGAAATAGAAAAATACAAAATAAATTACTACCAACAACGGGAAATTATTCTGAAGATCAGTCAAAGATTTTTCATGACAATAATGCTCCATATCATCGCGCAAATGTTGCCAAAAATATATCGAAGACTATACTGTGAATAGAATCTGACCAGGATAGTCTTCAGATCTTAATTATGAAAAAAAATCTACTTTGTAAAATTTATTATGATATTTTGAAGAAAAAATTTCAAACTTGAGTTGATTTAAAATTTGTTATTTTCTTTAAGCCATGAGGTCATTAAATAGCTCCTTGTGAAATTGCTGTATTCCATGCCAAAAAGATGTAGAACCGTAATTAAAGCAAACGGAAGAACCATGAAAGATTGATGTGATAACATTTAATTTTCAAAATGCATGTTAAATGCATCGTACTCTTGTAAGGTTTTGTGTTTTTTTTACTACGTACGATATATTGTTCTAAATTGTGTTTTTCTTTACACATTATACATTATTGTGTCCAGGCAGCTGTACTATAAAAAATATTTGTCTCCTTGAAAAACTCGTAATATATTTGAAACTAGTATAAGAAATACAATGGAGTCAATAAAAAATAGCTAAGATAGTACGATAATTTTATAATGAAAAATTCAGTCCAACACAAAAATAAGGTAAAATAATGAGTTTTCAAGACTTTGCAACACAACGTATTTCTTTCTAAAACTCAGAATTTTTATTTTTATTTTACATAAGAATTTATGCTTAGTTTTACGCTTTTGGGTCATAAAAATACGATTATTTAATATTCTAGTGTTATTCACATTAATTTCATTTCACCACCTACAGATAATAAAACTGCTGAGACGAAACGCTTATTAAAACTTCCTTTAAATATATATATGTACTCAAAAGATTAACATCGGTTAAACTAATAATATTAATAATACTAGCGAAGAAACCTTATTCGCGTAACATTTGACCTTTTCCAGATCCTTAATAAAATGATTTTTACTTACATCCTAAAGTTACGCATCAAAAAAAGGTTACTGCTGGATCATTCGTATTACTGGAAATTTAATTTTTATCCTTTAATGTATCCCTCTGGGCATGATCTTTACCCCTCAAGTTGACTCAAGAAAGGTTTCCTGAAGTTGGATTGGAGCCAAGTTCAATTTTCCTCATGAAGTTTTGATTGCAACACATTTTGTGTAAAATTTTATTTTCGCTCCGCCTTTTCCAAGATATGCTCTTTTTTCCCTTTAGTTTATCTCTTGTCTCACAAAGGATTACCGTTGTCATTTTTTCACGCCACATTTCCTTGATGTTTCTGGAAATAAGTGAGAAAAACAAACACTGTGGCGTTGATTGATTTCTAGTGGACATTTTAAGGAGACTATAAAAATTATTTATATAGTTGGGGAATTTTTATTTATATTATCATATACTACTTACGTATTTTAGAAGATACGTATATATATAAATTAGCATGTTGCATTGTTTTGTGCTCCTAAAGTAGAATGGGTTAATAGAAAAAGTTATAACTAAGCATCAAAACATATAATAATAAAACATCAAATTATTGTTATCACATAGATTTGAGTTCTATTTTTACCAGTATACTTAAATATTAAAGATATACCGTATTTATTTGAATCTAGGCTGCCATAGATTCTAAGCCGGACCCGAAATTCTCAATAACTTTTGTGAGAAACAGTGTAAAATGGTTTATCGATATCCAATTTTACGAAATTAAAAAAAAAAATCAAATTAGAACTAAAAAGAAGTGAATAATAAGTTATTTTATCAGCATTATAAACGTTTAAATACATACAAGAAACTGTAATTGTTATAAATAAGGCATCCAACATTTTCCCCTTCGATTCTAAGCCGCACCCGATTTTTAGTAGCATTAACATTGAAAAGAAGTGATGTATGTATTATTTATATGTAATCAAAGTTGAATTAATTTAATTAAAAATTCTGCATTTTTAGATAATTACAGTAATAAGTTGCCAAATGGTATACATTGACATGATTTCATGAACAGTAATTATTTATGAATGCATAATTAAAATTACAAATGTTTTACGTCACAAATATTATTTTTATTATTTGAACTTGGAAAATATATAAGTATAATGGAGAAAAATGAATAATTTTTGTAAGAAGTGTGGTTGGTCACACTGATCACCTCCAGGGTGTTCTCCCTCAAAATTGGGGTGGAAAATGACCAAAACGTGAATGGTGCTCAAAGCTACGGATAACAACACGCGTCACTTAACCCTTTGCCACATTGAATTTCGTGGGCATTGAATTAGCCTTTGCCGATCAGGAGGCCTTAGTAACAATAACAAACGAATAATATTTTATTTTCGAATTTATATAAAATTTCTACATTAACTTGACAACATACTTACCTCGCTTGAGGATGTTACATAACCACTGGTCCGACATTTTCATTGATTTGTTTTAAAGACCTATTTAAAATCTCGCTTAAGAACAATCATTAATGTACTGAGTATTAGGTAACGTTCTACAGCTCCAAATTGCTTTCAGTATCATGTACTTTGCAATTTCAGAGAAAAATTTTAATTCATCTGAATGTGTGACTGCCTAGCTTAAGCGAGAACTCATGCCTTAAAATGCTTGTTATATAAGTGAATTCTCAGTCATTACTGCGATTTTCGTAGTAAAAAATAACTGTTCATTTAGAAGAAACATTATTTTCTATAATGTTAAATCTAAATATTTTTTACAACAACCATTTTCTTTAAGAAAATCCATAACTTATGTTTCGAAAAAAATAAAATTATATCAAAAACCTTTAAACATTAATTATGGATATTAAACTGCTTTAATGAATAACATTTTCCATAAATTTAGGAATTCTAGAATATTTGTGTTTGATTAAAATGTGAAAATCTTCTATTAATTTTCGCAAAGTTTAATACTAATTCATAAAATTATTCATAATTGTCGTACAGTACTAATGGTTTTTAGAAGTTAAAGGATTTACTAAGAAAGAAAATATTTTTTTTTCAAATGGGGCTGCGGATTAGTAATTTTTCCATTGTAGACCTGGTAAAGGCCTACCCCGGGAGCTGGTATCACTTTTTTAGTATGGCACCCTATAGAAGATATCAATTACCTCAAGTAATTCTGTGCCTAGTTTCCTTTCCAGAGGGAAGCTATTGAACTCTGAAGATGCGAACTTGTTCTGGAATTTAATTTTGCCAAGTGCAATCGAGACAAACAGACACTCAAGGTATCTTTTACACGCCACTTAATCATACGGCATGGACGCTATCGATTTTCTGAATAATAGAAATCCACTGATTTGAACCGAGGATGAACCCGCAACCTTTGGCATACAAAACCGCACTAAACCAACTATGCCACCCAGGCGACAACAAGAAAATGTAAAATAAAAATGGATCTTTACTCTTTAACTTAGATAAAAGATAAAAATAAGCTATATGCTTATTTTCTGTTTTACTTATTTCATTACCTACGTTTTATTGTATAAAATATGAAAAAATTTACTTAAGTATTTGATTAATTTGCTCTTTGTGTAGTATAATGCATACTTATGGGTTCTGTATTTATCCAAAAGATTGTAGAATTTGCGACTATGTATACGTTTCAAATATTCTCTTATCAAGTAACTTATTTCGTAGCTCATTTTGGTTTCCGTTACTTACAAAGTACTTCAGAGATAAGATCAGTAAAACGTCGTATTCATAATTTTGCCTAATTTTCTACCGAAGATTCAGGTGAAATAGAAAGTCCCAAATTGCAAATGAATTAATAATGAAACTTTTGCAGTGACTTGGACAGTGACGTCAAGTGCATCGACATCTTCTGTCATTTGGAAAATAATTACAGTAATTTTGTGAGAGTTATATTTGAAGCAATATTTAATTTATTTACCACTTCGGATTTCAGTCCTCCAGGAGACAAATTAGCGATATTTCGAGTTTATCTCGTTTTCGAAGAAACACTGTCCCATTAAGTAAAATAATTAAATCTTTTACATTATGATGATCACTGAACGAAGGCTTTGAAATTTGAATAATTAACTATCTCAGCAGGTTTCTGTCGGCGCCGTTTATTTGCTTAATTAAACTTCCGAATGTCCCCGAAATTTTCCGAATGCGGGAATACACTGACCCGATTGGATTATTCAAGATTACCGGATAAATCTGACACGCATTTCCTCCTCTTACCTCTCAGGAAGTACCTTTAAGAGGATTGTTCACAAACTAGTAGGGAGATAGTTTGCTTATGAGATGTGTTCTTTTACGTATATAGAGAATAATTGTTTACTACTTGAAACATGAAATAATTATCCACTCTCTCTTCCCAGCATGAATACATTTTTCTAATATTATATTGCAAATACAGAATTATTGGAGTAATTTATCGAAAATTTAGCTACTAATAACTTATTTTTTCACAAAGCATCTTAATGAAGAATATTATAAATAAAACAAATTTATGTAACCTCAAATTTGTTGTCCCATTAATGTTATACAGCGTTAATAGCCAATACCAGCTCACTTTGCTGGGTATTTTAAGATGTTGGACTACTATTATAGTTTTCCTTATTTATTGATATATATACATCGGGGTGTTCAAAGTTAATATGAATTTAAAATGTTGTCGATTTAGTCTAGAGCTACTGCAAAGATTTTAATAAAATATGGAATATACATAGGGCTGATATAATGGGGAAAAATAACCATTCAGCATATAAAATACAAACACATGATCTTGCGTAACACTCGTTGGTGGAAGGTATGAATCACCAATTGCAGCATATAAAAAAACAGAATTGGTTAATAGGGGGTAGGGTCTCTATTTTTAGATGTACTTGAAATTAGGTAATTTATGAGTTCCAGTGGTGATTATTCCCACTACTTCATCAACATTTTGCGAGGCATTTGAAGGTGCACAAATTGATTTTGTGAGTAGCAATTGTCTTCCCCAGAGCATTTTAGGCATGTTCTATACGGATTAGTTATGGATATCTAACTTTTCAATGTATTTGGTGAATATCCTCCCTTTCCAGAAATTCGCTGACCAGATGAGCTGTATGGGCCTCACGTTGTCATCCAGTAAAATAAAACTAGTGCCAACTGCAACCTAAAAAAGGCGAATATTGGACTCCAAGATCCCATCCTTATACCTCACGGCAGTCACAGTGCCTCTTTCAAAAACCAAGAGCTGTATGCGGCTATCCAACATAATGCCTGCCCAGACCATTTAACCTCCGCTGCAGTAATGGATGAATCATGGGGATTAGAGGGCAGATAGAGGGTTCATCTTTCTCTCCGTATGAAAGTACGGTGAAAATATACTCCTTATAGAATGGAGTCTTATATACATACCAAATTTCATAAAGATATGTCCTGTAGTTCTTGAGATAATCGACAAAATTTGAAAACTAACGTAATGTTAAACACCAGTGTTTAAGTCTTATCATTAAGATTTTGATTATATTTAAAAGTATTCTTATAACCCTTGCTTCATGATTTAAGAAAGACACGACTTGAATTTCTAAACTGAAAGTATAATCCCATTACGCCACTCTTACATGATTCCTTTAGAGTGGATTTCCGCTTAACCCATTATTAGTTTATTTGTACTCAGCAGAAGAAACACGAATACTAAATTTCAATTATGTAGGTCTCAGTGCTCAAAAATGAAAATCATTATATACACGCCCGTAACCCCTTCTTGGGGTCGACTTCTACAAAGCCCGTTCTTAGAGGATCTTTGCTCAAAAAATAATCATGATTACCAGATTTCATTATTGTGGGCTTAATAGTTCCGGTGGTCTAGTGATGATTGAGACGTCTATCTCCTAAATATGTACGGAGATACAGTGAAATATGTTTAACGCGAAAAAGCTTAAGACGAAAGTTAGATTAACCTGAAATAAGACTACTGTCCCAAGAAACTAATATGTACTTGCATGTTTTTTTTTCTCTTCCAATGAAGGTAGCTTAAAAGAAGTCGGTATCTTCTATACCGACAATGTTAAATTTAGCTTTTTAATGTACCTTTTTCTCACAAACAGTTAGATATAAAAACTTCAAATTTTGTCTGTAAATTAATTAAGACATATTTATACTGAATGAGATTTTCCAAATATATTATTTAGTTTTTTCGAAACATGGTTTTACGTAAAATCACTATGAATTGTTTGTTGTAATACTTGGTCTCTAGCCAAATATTTTTGGAAAATCTCAAAAAGATCACTTCAGTATATATAGTTAAATATCCAAAGAATGCAGTAAAAATTGTAGGGACATTCATACAGTAGATTCTGAGAAGAAAGTACACGCAGTTTTAAAAACATCATTTTGAGAAAATTGCATTTTTAATATAAAATGTCATTTCATCACAAACATTATATCATTTATTTGTCCCATTTTATTAAACATTGCTTCTTCTGTATTTATTTTTAGACATTTTGTTTTCTATTGTATTTAAACTGCCCAGAAATGCATACATAACATTTTTCAATTTTTGAAAAACGAGATATTTTATTGCATTAAAATCATTTTCCTTAAGTTCTGTATCAATCCTTGAGAAATTTTCTACTTTGATGCATTGCGAACATCAAAGATGGCCATAAAGCATCATAAATAGAATATTGAAAAAGTATCAATATTGTTTTGGTATGAATTTGTAATTGTAATTGGGAGTACATGATTAAACAACATTTCGAAAGTTTTGGCTAAGGTTTTGTATATTTACACACAAACAGAAATTCTCAAAGTATCAGATCACAAAAGTTTCTCTAAACTCAACAAATGATTACAAAAACACCCAAAATAAAACTGTTTTTAACTTTTGAAACATGAACTTTGGTATATAACATGCTTGGCATGCAACGACAAAGGGCATCGCATTTGGAATAACTTAATGTACATTTTATTGAAAATTTCTTCAATATTAAAGTTTAAAAACTTGTCTGTATAAAAAATAGATATTTATATTTATACGGAAATGGGATTTTTAAAATATATTGTTTTTTTTTCAGGAACAAACTTTTAAAGAGCATCTTTATGAGTTTATTGAAAATTGTCCTTTTTTTGTCACGGCATGTGCTCATTAGCTAACTCTGTTTAATACGAAGCTCACTCTGTTTTAGTACGATTTCAAAAATCTCACTTCGGTATGAACAAGTGTGCAAAAGGAATATATAATGCAACCTTTCAGTGTATTCATAGAGCAAATTTAGCAAAATTTCCTTATTTAACGCAATTTTGAAAATATAACTTTTAGGAATCAGTAACTTCTGTAATCAATCTTACCTTATCAAATATCCTGCCCTATTTTTGCCTAATTTTCTAGGTAGAACTGTAACTGGCGCTTACGTCATTACTTGGGGTAACCAAAAGTAATTAATAGAATCTCGGGGTAAATTAATATATTTAATGATATAAGATAGCACAGTTACCAAGAACAGACACTTAGACAATTACAAGACAAACATTTAGAGAAAATAAGTAAAGTTTACATAGTCCAGGATTGGACATCGAAATGGGGAACGCACGCTTGTCCAGATCCAAACTCTCTCTGACGATACTACAGTGTTTCGTACAGTCACACTTTCAGTCCAAGCCCATATTGTAATGGCGGCACCTACATTTCGGTCTTGGAACTATACCGTGTGTTACAGAACTAATTAAATAAATACCATCCCCTTCCTTTATTTCTAGGTTTTTTTTATTTCTTTTTGGGTTAAAAAGGAAATACACATATTGTTTGCAAGACAATCAAGACATTTCATCATATTTCCAGTTTATTTACAAGGTTCTTCTCACTATTTTTGATATTTTTTTTAAAAAATGTTGATGTAATACGAGCACTAAAATAAC
Organism: Trichonephila clavata; assembly: GCA_019973975.1. Taxonomy (NCBI): domain Eukaryota; kingdom Metazoa; phylum Arthropoda; class Arachnida; order Araneae; family Nephilidae; genus Trichonephila; species Trichonephila clavata. The sequence goes on along the minus strand of BMAO01009728.1, from coordinate 190,235 downwards.
AAAACACATCGAAAACATATAATGCATATTTTTTTTTCTTCAAAGAAGAAAAAAACATTCAAATTGTGAATTTTCCTTTCTTTTGCTCATGATTTCTTTACATTTTTTTTGATAGATTAGCAAATACTTCATTAAGTTCTACGAAATGAAAGCAAACTTCACTCCAAAATAGATAAACGGACTAAGAAGTTACTCTGCAGTATATTATTTATGAATAAATAAAACAATTTGAGGCCTTGAAAGTGGTCGCAGGTTTAAAAGAACGGTGTTTATACTCTTTTTTATCTGTCAAATTGACCGTGGTCATGTCAGCTGATGATTTTTCTAAAGTCATTTTGACATACTTCGAATTCATAAAATAGCAAATTTATTATATCACTGGAAAGGTCATGAATTAAAATTTTTAGAAATACCAAAATCTCAAAATCGATAACCTGAAGATTTCTATCCTACTGACTTCTCTTAACATGAACAGATTCCCTTTCTCGAAATGAACAAAATACAGAAACACCAGCCAACCTCGGGGTGTGAAAGGAAATTCAGGTTGTTTCACATGTTTTATAGAAAAGAGATTAGTTTGTTCTTAAATTTCTTCGGAATGGCTTGTGACATGATACAATTTTGTTTATCTAATCCACTTTCACCTTCCTTCCCAAACAAAAATATCTCATCCTTTGGCTTGGGAATTCGGTGACGAATACATCGCAGTTTGAGTAAAAATAAAGGAGTATGGTTCGCTTTTTTTCTATATTAGAAGAATTTTCTTACGCGCCCAATGCCAAAGATGTCAAGTTGAAAATCTATTTTTATTTCGCTTAAAATGAAGAGGGATCTTCTTTCGACTGTTGAACAAAAACAGAAGACGAAAACGAAATTCTGTACTGAATTTGGTAATTTAAGCTCTACATTATCAATAACAATTTTAAAAAATTGAGAAAATTAGAGAAATGCTTGAATGGAGTACGTTTGAGTCAGAGCCAAAACCGATGAGAACGGCCAAGCATGACGGTTTAGAGGCTACTTTATTTGTTTGGTTCAAACAAGGGGAGATTTCAGGAAGCTCCCATTGAAATGTTTGTGTTAAATTTCATTAATTTCTTGTGAATATTTTTTTCACTATTTTTATTAAAATCTATGGAAGTAAAATGTATTCTAGTACCCTTAATTTATTTGAATATATGCTTTTTTTTGCAATATCCTTTAACACCTAGAACGTCCATTGGTGTCAAATGGACACCGCAGCCTAATTACTTCGTTCTCCTATCCGAAATTTTGCAGAGTACTTGCTTTTAATAATTCCCCCTTCTCCTTACATAGAAATGTTCTGTGGTTCTAGGTTAATTAGGAATGATTTTACAACTAAATATACATATAACGCCCGCTGGTATCAACGAAATCGAACAATTATTACTATAAAAACACCGACAATTTATCATTATAAAAAGCTAAAATTCAACAAAATAAAGTTCACTAAGTAGATATCACTTTTCATCAGTATCATCATTTTTTGACTTTGCTAGCAATGCTATTGAGTTCACAGTGGAAATGAATCAATTATATTAAAAATGTTGTATTTAAGTGTTTTGTTACACAGTATTAGCTTATCTGCTCACAAAAAATTTCATTTGATATTCAGACTTAATGCAGAGTAGACACCCTGAAAAGATGGCTCTTAAAAAAGGTCTAAGGCCTGATGAAATTGCGTATTTGTTGCAAGAGCTTTCTAAAATGAGTACGTTCTAATTTAGATTTCGACGAAGACGTAATGTCGAATGAAAGTAACTGCAATGAGTCAATAGAAACTGCAGATGTAATTGATAATATCCCATTAAATCTCGATATATATGTCGCTAGGAATAGCACAGAATGGATACTGCATAATACTGATGTTCCTGTCAGACTTGCGATTCGAAATCTGTTGCGACAAATCAGTGGTCCAACAAACTTCGCGAAATATAATGTCTACGTCAGTTTTTTTATGATATGAAGGGACGTAATATTTGATAATTACATGAAATAATGTTAAAAATTCTTAAAACTAAACCCTACTGAACAGTAGTCCTGTAAATTATTTAGTTAAAAATATTTTTTTTTATGTATTTTATATCGCTTTGCAAAATGACACCGGTGGACGTTTAAGGCTAATAGAAATTCCGGACGTTCTAGAGTTAACATGAATTTCTTTTTACACTTAAAAATATTTTTGTCCTATCAGTTTCGTGTTAAACGATTTCCAATGTATATAAACAACCATTATACAATTCAATGAAATTCCTAGTGTATTCCAATTCCCATCTTTAAGTTTTCACCTTTAACATAAAAAAACTGTAAAATCATTGCTTTGAAATCAATAATCATTGTAAAAGCTCTACTATCATTTTCACCATATTTCCTATTATATTTCAACTATTTCATATATATAGAGCATGTAAGAACTGAACATATAGACATGAATAGATAAATAATTAAAATGTAAGAAAATAACTATTTTTATTTCGATATTATTTTTAAGCACAGATTCAGAATAAATTTACCATATAATGAATACTTTGATCGAGAAAAGTTAATGATTACAGGAGATGTACCCTGAGTGTTATTTTTTTTCACTATTTTGAAAAGGGTAATTGCAATTATCAATCTTTGTAGACAATTACCCTTTTCAAAATAGTGAAAAAAAATAACACTCAGGGTATATCTTTGTGATTATTTTTAACATTCTCTCTTCGTAAAGTTATTTAATAATGAACCACTTCAGCCATACATTTCATAATGCAATTACTAGGTATATATTAAAATTAATGTAACTTCAACAATTAGTACCTTATGTTCATTTTATTATTTTAAGTGTTGTTTTAATTTTTTGACTGGAGGCCAAATGATTAACGATGCAATCCGCAATTGAATAGCGGAAATAGAAACATACCTTTATTTGCGGAATAATATACGAGTATTGTAATTAATTATTCATTTTCTATTTTGTTTTTAATTTAGGAAATTAATGTTATTTCAGTAGCCTCATTGAGACAGAACCTACGCAAGTATGCAATTAATTACTATTTACATTCGATTTGAGATAAATTTCAATACATGTTTTTAATGAACTTATTTTATTTTTCAATTATTTGTTACTCCATACATTTTTTCCCTCCTAAAAAATTTTATTTTTCAATGTTCAGGTATATATATATATATATTTGGTTTTTATTTATTTAAGGCAATTGGGGTACCTATTCACAATTTTTTTTTATTTTAAATATTTGATATTTGGTTTTAATTATATTTTATAAAGGTTAATATTTAATAATAATTCCATACAAATAATTTTAAATTTGTTGCAAAACGTTTTAAAATTTAAATTTTTTGAATTTTTTTAAACATTTTAAATATGTCTCTTTTCTTTGAAATTTTTTTTTCAAGTACCTTATAATATACTACATAAAACTGTGCATGGGTATTTTCTGCTACTGCTCTTTATTTTTTTTTTATTATTTTTTTATAGTTAAACTTTTAAACATTCTCAAAAAAAATTAATTTTGATTTTGAATTTTTTTTAGAAAACTTACTAGTTATGTTAGAGCTAATTCCATGCACAGTTTTACAAAACACACATTTCAGAACTAGTATAAAATATTTACCAACCATACTTATATTGCCAAAAAAATCTTAGGGTTTTGAATAATAGTATATGTACAAAAATTCAACATAGACAAATATGAATTTGAAGTTTTCATTCCATAAATAGCATGATATAATGTTCATCGAATTGTCTGAAACGTTTATGAAATGCTAATTAGCTTATTTAAAATTGCTTACCATAACAATTGTAAAAATGTAGAACAATTAAGCAGTTTACTGGCATAATGAATATATAGAAGAAAACGAATGAAATATCAAAATTTTATAAAACTTTCTCTTACTAATTAAAAAAAAAAATACATACACTTCAGACCTAATTCCATGTTCATAGCTAATGCACAACATCTAAAAAAGATGTTGATGCCTTTATTTTTTATTTCCATGATTTAAAAGCCTTCGCATGTTAAATATTGTACACGAATGAAAGCAAAATCAAATAACAATTTATAGGTAAAATATATCAAAATCTAAGAACGGCATATGTGCATTTGTTTAAATAAATATCTTAAAATATTTTAATAATAAAAGCGTTGAATTTCACACACATGGGATACATATATATATATATATCATCGAAAACAAATATATAAAATTGGGAGAGTTTTTCTATTCTTGCGAATTAGATTTTTAATTATCTGAGTTATCAAAATAGATTTAGTATTCGTGTTTTGGGAGCATTCGTTTTGAAGTTTTAATTTCATTCATAATAATATCATAAAAAGCACGGACAACTTTTAAATCTTGACCAAATCCATTTACTCTTCAATAAACAATTCACAAAGTAGAATGTTTGCATAAAATGCACAATTCTTTCAAAAAATTATTTTTTATTGCATATATAATGTTAGTCTCATTAACGCGAGGTAGAAAAATAATCAATTCATTTTTATCAGGCTGTTTTCTAATAAATGATCTGAAATGTGGGCGTGATATTTGCTGTCCAGCATCAAATATTGCTCCATAACTTTATAAAAAATGCAGGTGAAGCTTTGAGATTTTGCCGGCATGTTTATAAAGATTCAAGGTATCAAATAAGACGATAAAAAATTTCAATATTTTGCTGATTTTTAGGGTACCATATCGCCTTAATCGTTATTTCTTAAGAAATAGTTAATGCAATCCGAATTAAATTTAAGCTGAATGAAATTATAGATAAAATATACGAATAAAGTTTTATTAATAATTTAATTTAAGTATAAGCAACGCTTTATGATTAAAATTAGCAGTATATTTATAATGGTGCATAAGTGCAACGAGTAATGGTGCATTTTTAATTTTCTTAATGTATTAAAAAATTATTTGTTTCATGATGAATTTCCCGCCGAAATGTAGCCAAATTGAATATAATACAAACACAATTTTACTGACATTATAATATTCTCAGCTCATATTAATTCCAAAGGATGTCTAAAAATCCCCTGAAATAAATTCGATTGAATTTAATTCGATTGAATTCGATTATGTATTACTAATTTATTAAATTAAGCTCTGAGTGTGAGGTAATTGTTTTATTATAGTATATATAAATTACATTTTGGAGAAAATTTGTCATAATAAGTACCTGAAATTTTTGCAAAAAATCAATACATTCGTAGCATTTAAAGTAAAACCTACATGATGCGAAATTATGAATATGTCATCATCTTCTCCTTTAGATAGTAAGCTTTCACCGTAGACTCAAAATCGCCTTTGTCTAGAAGCACTGAGTGGCCGTGGTAGCAAAGTGGTCAAGGTATCGGATCATGGCTAGCGTGTCATAAGTTCGAGCCCAGTACCGCTAAGGAACCACCATGTAGGGGAACGATGCACGTTAAATCTGTCGAGAGCTCAAACGTCCTCCCGTTGGTGTGGTGTGGTAGTTAGGAAAAGGAGGTGCCAGCTCAGGTGTCATCCGTGTCACTTGACCATGGTTCAAAATTACGTGGTCCGTCGCCAAAAGCCCTCGTGTATAGCTGAACAGTGCGACGTTAATATTCACTCACTCAGTCTAGAAGCACTGAACCAGTTGGAATACTGAAAAATATCGTAAATCATGACTATTGCAGAATTTGCGTGTTGGTTATTTTGATGGAGTTTTCCTATATACATAACGCCGTCTCCTAAATCGGAGTTCATTCCACTGTTGCCAAGCATTGTAACATGTAGACCCAGTGTTCTGCCTATAAAAAAAAACCCAAGTCTTCAATAAGGACTTGGAATTCCATAGTTCTCGTAAGAACCCACTTCTATTGCTAATTGAACAACAAAAGGAGTGAAAGCGAAAGATGAAGAACACATAAGCAGAGCGTTGAAGGGTGCAGAAGCAGATCGGAGTCCCCGAGATTGTACAAGTATCAATTAAGATGACTGATAGAAGTGTGCTGCCACCATGGTCACCAATGTAAGTGTGCGATCTTATCAGACATGATTGGCACATAAACTAGGGCATGTCCATCGTCCATAAACCCTTATAAACAAGGTAGGATCATATCTCTTCAAAGGGTTTGTCGCCATTGTTGCATATTCTGAGAAGGATGACAGACTGTTGAAGATGAATTTCGAAGCGGACATCGCTCTACACTCACGAATACAATTTAGCGTTGCCCCATCCATTTGTCACCTGTTTTCAAACCACTTTCAAATATGACTTCCAAAACAATGCTGACATGGGACACGCTTTGCAACATTCTTTATATCTCAGGGAACCAAATTTTAACAGAGTGATTTCTTTAAACTAATTTCATTGTGTGACAAATGTCTCAATGTCGGAAGTGATCATGTAAAATATTGCAAGATGTGTAGTTCATGATGTCGTTTTGTATGCGTTTTGGTAATAAACCTTTCGTGTGATAAAAATGACGAAATTTATTTCGGGACGCCTCTCGCAAATATATATATATATATATATATATATATATATATATAAACAGAGAGATAGAGAGAGAGAGAAAGAGAGATAAATAGATAATATATAAATAGATCTAAATATGTTATATAAACATATGATATTAAATAGCAGAAAGCAAATGGTAGTTACATTTTCATTTTTCCTCCATTCATGTTATCGTTTGTTTTGTTTCCTTCAAGAGATTATATATAGTATGTCTTTAGAATTGAGCTTTCTTAATGGGAGAAAGCAAACTATTCGATTGATGAAAGTAATGTTTTGTATCTATCTTTGAAAAAGTGTGTGTTGCATACACATACAAAAAAATGCTTTATGAAAGATAACTCATAAAGAAAAAATGGTTAAAGCAATACTAGAGCCTCTTTTTAATTCTTTGGGTTATAAACATTTTTCCCTTTATTGTGTATAAGATTTAGACTAGTAAACAAACTTCTTGTACTTTCTAAAGTAAATGTTTGCTAAATTTTAGAACAGTATAAGCTCAATATTCTTTTTGCTTCGTAAACATATTTCAATTCTTTTTCAGCATGCGTTTTCCTTTAAAATATAGGTCAAATATAGTTACTCCAGTATATTACAAAATACATTTACAGAGTATTTAAAACAACAATAAATAACAACATTAAAATTTTGTCTACAGTAAAGTAGTTATGTGTAAAATTGTAAAAGTCTAATTCTGTAATTAATTTACTTTTTTTCGCAGAAAATCTGACACATTTTTTAAAAGTGATTCATAATCAAGAAATTTAATAATCAATAAAAATTAAACAACTACGTGAATAATTAGCTTGAGCATTAATATTAGGATTTAAATTACTCATTACAATCCAAAAGCTTGCTTTTTGTGTGTTTTAACCGAGTTCTTCTCAAACTTTTAATTTTTGTGACTCAATATTTAATCATAATTTTCATCGCACCCCTCTCCATAAAATAACGATGTTTTGGATTCATTAATACTACACTTTGAAGTGAAAGTTGCAATACGACTTTAACCTCTTACGTACCACCGGCTTTTATAAACGTTTCGTTCAGACAAACCATAATTGCCCGGATGTATATATATATATATGTATGTAGGTATTTCCAAAGTACAATCTTTCTCTGTGCAGTGCTATCCATAAAATTATTCCGAAGGCTTTGGAATGCAATAAACGGACCTTGACAGTGTTCACGGAGGATTTACTTGTTTCAGCGGAATATATATATATATATATATATATATTACAAAAATATACAAAAAATAGTTATATACCTAAGATAACTATAGTCATGATAGAACAGATTTAGCCACAGAAATACTAGAGAAAATTCTTAGCCTTAGGAACTAGGAATGCAGGTTTAAACAATGTTTTTCGGCCAGCCAACCTTCACCTGAGTTTGCCAATACTCTGTGCCATAGGGAAAACAATAAATTTCTAAAGAAGTTTAACTATCATTATAGATGAAACCATAATCTAATAACGTAAAACGCTAATATTATAAACTGTAATAATAACTAAAATATTTAAAATCAAAGTTAAACTATTAAATAAAGACTTACCACGTAAATCATATTCCCCGGCTATGGAGAATAACAGTATCGCATAAAATTATTAAGTTTTGATAAATTAGCATTAATACTATTATACACATTTAAAAACTCTATATTTTATTTTAAGATTTATAGAAAATAAAAGTACCACCCAGACATATACAATTAATTTTTAAGAATATATAATATTGTTAATTTACTTAGCTAGAGGCGCCATCTATCTGTAAACTGTACACCTAATAACCTTTTTTATTTAACTGTTAGGTAACTTTTTTATAAATTTAGGAGGGTAACTGTGTTTTATACAATGTTTAATAAACTTATTAAGATTTAAATATATATTATATTTATCACTAACTAATACGGTGTTACGATAAATATAATTGAAAATAATATTTCTATAAATTGATTTAGAAATGTTAGAATTCCAGTAAGGCACTTTAAGAATGTTAAAATTAAAATCATATCTCTTTTATCATAAATATTGCTATGCAATTTATAGTCCTTAATACACAATGATACATCCAAGTATTTAGTTTTAGCTGGATTACTATTAATTTTAATTAGCTTTAAATATTCAGGATAAAAATTAATATTGGATTTAAAATTATTATTTTTACCAAAAATAATTAGGCCATATATGTATCTAAATATGTAATAATCTTTATTAATAATATAATCATTTTCGTAAAAGTGTAAATATAAATTAGCCAAACTATTGCTAGCTGGGCTACCTTGAGGAAAACCTTTGTTTTGTTTGTACAGAGAACCATTAAAATTAATGTAGTTTTCTTTTAAGACAAAATTTATTAGATTTCTAAATTTTTGTAAATTAATATTAAGGTTATAATTTCTATGATTATCTAAAATTACCCTAATAATATCATTTATATTAATGGAATTAAAAAGATCTTCAAAGTCATACCTATGAACTGAATAAATATATTTTTTTAAAATCTATAATTTCTTTACTATTTTTAATTATAGCTTTATTGCATTGCTTATTGATGAATTATTGTATAACATTAGGCAGCATTTTACCTACAGCAGTGATATAAATTTTAAAACCATTTGTTACTGTTCTAAATTTAACAGGATTTTTATGAAATTTAGGTTTTAAAAATATATATGGAAACTTAATCTTATGAATGGAAACACCCAATTTTCTATATATATATATATATAGAAAATTACACTCACTTATATATATATATAAGTGAGTGAAAGAATATTAACGTCGCACTGATTAGCAACACGAGGGCTTTCGGCGACGGTCCGTGTAATTTTGAACCATGGTCAAGTGACGTGGACAACACCTGAGTTGGCACCCCCTCTCCTAACTACCACACCAACGGGAGGACGTTTGAGCTCTCGACAGATTTAACGTGCACCCCACCCCTACACGGCGGATCTTTAGTGGTACTAGGATCGATCCCATGACATGCTAGCTATGATCCGATGCCTAGACCACTCGGCCACCGCGGCCGCATATACGTATGTATAAATATATATAGATAGATAGATAGATTTATATATATATATATATATATATATTTATATATATATATATATATTTTTTTTTTTTTTTTTTTTTTTTTTTTTTTTTTTTTTTTTTTTTTTTTTTTTTTTTTTTTTTTTTTTTTTTTTTTTTTTTTTTTTTTTTTATATATTTTTTTTTTTTTATTTATATATTTATATATATTTTATATATATATATATATATATATAATATATATATAATATAATATATATATATATATGTTATTAATTTATACTTGTTATTACAATTGCCATTTTCAATTCTGCTGGAAGAAAGAGTAAGCAAATGGCAACATAAGGATATGATAATGAATTTTATATATATATACATATATATATATTCCCTTTCTCCTCTTTCCTCCCCCCTCCCTCCACCCACATTATATCACATGCACACTCCTACCAGGAAAACGGTGGAATTGGGAAGCAAATCGTGTTTCACATTTAATCGGCAGTTGAAGGATTAATTGCAAATTGCACAAATTAACAATATAGTTTATTAGTTTTTTTTATAACTTTATATATGAGGAGCCCATGGGGTTACTTGTAATTATTACTGTGCAATACAGATACGATTATTAGTGTATTATATCAGTTTAAATGTATACTTTAGTTTTTATTACGTCTGAATGTGTTTTGTTTCTTTACTTGCAGGAAAATAATAATATTTTAAAATTATATATATATTTTTTTTACTTTTTAATATGCTCGCTCTCCCCTCGTACAGTTATCACGCTCCTTAAGGGAGTGCGCCTCACACTTTGAGAAACGCTGTGTTAATCGATTAAATTACTTACTAAATACTGCAAATATATACTTAAATGTATAAGTGGATATTTATACTTGTTATTAATCACAAAATTAATTCAGCTTTCGCATTCATATAATTTTTTTTAAAAATTTCCTCAGGACATTCTAGAAAAATTAGATTTTTTTTGCGATTCTTAAGCATTAAGTACTTCATATGATGCAAAAAAAAAAAAGAAACTTATTTGATTTCGCAATTATTTATTTCAGTAATTGACTGTAATATTTCCACATAAAATTGACTATTAAATTTTAAAGGGTAATATAAAGTCATAATATCATTGTAATATAAGATTATATTATTTTTTTCTTCATTTTGCATTATTTTTCGGTTTTTTTATAGGAATATTTTGTATTTACAACTGAAAGAAGACTAATCAGATCTTATAAATTTTATTTTAAAGACTAATTAGGGTTATACTTTTTTTTCAGTTTATCATTACTTTAATGCATTTTTACATTTTTTTCACATTTAATAATAATTATATTGTTGCAGTACTAAGTAATTTACTAAACATTTCACAACGTACTAAATAATTTACAATTTTGACTATTAAATGCATTTGCGCAATTAATAAACGTTGTTCTTATCCCTTTTAATCAAAATTAAGATTTATTTGGAATAAATAAGCATTTTGCATTGCATAAGCATTTTGAATTTGTTTTGCATTTTAATTATCTGTGTATGTTTTCGAAATCTTGTAGAACTGAAGCTATGAATACTTAAATTTTCGTTCAGTTTTAAACACATTATCTTAGTGCAACTTGAACTCATACTATTTAAAAATTCGCAATTTGTTCAAAACGCAATCATCATTAATTTTACTTGCAAACAAAAGGGTTCATCAACTCAAAAACTTCTAGAAACATGTGCATCAATGGAGCTCATAAAATGTAGAGCATTTGCCAAAGCTTTTGGAAATTGCTATAATTCATTCGAGAACAGCTATGTTGGAATAAAGCAAGAACGTAGAAAGAGTAAGGGAGGTAAAAAATTGCTAGAAACAGAATATAAAATCTTCCAATGAAAGTGGAGAAAAAGACATCAGGAGAGAGAAATTTCATATAGATATATTTCTAGAAAAGTCATAAAAGTAGATGGAGAAAAAAATGAAGGGAGGTGATCGAGATATTCCATCGCAGATTGTTCTAGTTTTTCAAGTTACCTGTCTCTGAAATTTTGAGTGATGTGTGACGGTGGATTTTACTTCGATTTGTCTGTAGAGAAAAGAAATGGAGTGGTAATTTTTTTCTTTATTTGAAATTGTGAGAAGCTATTTATAAAGCATTGAAGTCGATACTATAATAAAAGATATCTGTAGTAAAACGGAAGGAAATGACAAATGGCTTTTGCTTAGAATTGGATGGTTTGAAACCTAAGACTTGTCACGCGTGAGAAAAAATGTTTCCCTCTTTTTCATCTTTTTTCTTAACTTTGGTTTGGTAGTTTTATCACATAAAAGACTAATTTTGTTTTTATTTCAAAACAAAATTTAGGAAAAATAGATCTTTGAAAGGAAAGGAAATAATTTACTTTAATAAGAATTGAAATTCAGAAAGCAAAACAGTTTCAATTTAAGAGATAAATGGAACTGAATGTGAAATGGAAAAAGAAAAATCTGATAAGTAATCATCAAAATTTATTTTATAAAGTTATGTTTATATAGTAATATATTGTTGAAATCTTAACAACTCGTGTCTATTTATGTTTATAAAACAAATCTCTAGAACAAACTAGAAGATTATTCCATTTATATAGAAATTGTTTTTTTGAGAAAAGTTCATCATTTAACTTTTACTAACATACTCTTATTATTACCACTTAAATCATATTTTGATAATCATACACTTAACGCTAAATTTAAAGAGAAAAATATTTCAAAATTACTATTGTTGTTGTTGTCGTGTATGACAAAGTGCAAAGGTGTATATAAAAAATAAGGATATAGAAATGAGAGTCAAATATTACCAAAGTCATGAATCACTGCCATGGCAACATCCATGGCACGATCCGAGTATAGGATGTCCATACTGTAGTCATTGTCTATTTTAAAAAGGGCACCAACAATGGAAGGACAGCTAAAAAGATGTTTGGGATCCAGTTGATTGCCTGGTCAGTGCCTGCATTCCACATATGATTTGGATCCGTCAGGCAGAATCTTCATGCCCTTAAAATGTTTTGTCCTTAGTCTGGTTATTGTTGTAATTTCTCGGCTATAATTTAATTCTGGCAGCGAGAATTTTTTTCTTAGGTTTGAGCAGAGCTTTTGTTTTGCGACAGGGCCGTGGTTAGCCTAGTGTTTAGAGCATCGGACTCCAGACCGGAGGGCCTGGGTCCGATGCCCGATGCCACTAAATACCACCGAGTATAGACGGAGTACATGCTCGTTAAATCAGTGGGTCCGAAAGTCTTGTGGGAGGTCGCAGCAGAATCCACGAGTGCAGGGGGCTGAAGAATATTCCCCTCATCTTCAGTTCCATGCCAAAATTGTGGAGGTGGAGATATGTGGTGTCGCCATCTATTGCTAAGAAGTCCATCCTGTCTCACAGGCAATGGAAACTTTCATTCCTTCCCTGCGGGAAGGACACGACAACAACAACATTACTATTAATTTGATTATATAATTTACTAAGTAATCTGACTAGTTATACTTTACTAATTACACTTACATATACTATGACTTGATTATACTTTACTATGTACACCCTCTAAGTAATCTGAGAGCTATTAGTGACAGATCTCGTAATTCATATGTCTAATACCGTACTTTCCACCACCAATAATATGTTTACACCTATTGAAACATTTTCCTCAATCATATCCGCTTACACCTCCAACACCTCTGTCCAACACTCCTCTGCATCTGCTTCAATACCAAATTTCAAATAAAATTCAAAAACTTGTGCGAGAAAATAAAAGTTAGTAAAATAGCAAAATCAAAAACAGAAATAAAAATGTCACTGTACAAACAGCGGAAAAGTGTACCCGTACAAAATTCCTCGGACGAGGATATAATATAATACGAAGCGGATGAATACGTCTTGCCGGTGTATTGGCAAAATAATAATGACAAATATTTGCACACCTTGCAGAGACAATAGGAACTAATTTTTATTTATGAAACATAAATTACTTAAAATTTTACTCCAAACTCATTTCTTTTCATTCATCTGTTTTAACGTAATCCTTTATTTTAAGATCTTGTCTGACTTGGTGGGGGATTTCCGTTACCAAAATTTGTTTGATTCACATTGGAATACAATGTTTATACTTAATTTGATTTTTAACTTCACTGAAATTGTCTTGTCAATTGCTTTAAGATATTTTATCATGCGTTTTAATGGTTTTACAAATGTTTAGCGCAGTATAATACATTTGACTCTTGCGCAAAAAAGCCCCACACATTCCCTCGCTCACTCGGAATTTTTAACAAGGGTCAAGTGACGACGATGACAACTGAGCTAGCGGCTACCTCTTTAAATGCCCTTACCACGCCAAATGGAAAGCTTTGATCATCGAATGTTTTTTTATAAGCCACCTCTGCACAGCTGGTCTTCAATGGCGCTTGGCTTCGAATTCTCAACTCGATTACGGTGCCTACCAGTTCATGATTGTAACCACTCAGTAAAAATGACTGTTAATTACTGATTAAGAATTTAGTAGAACAGATGTTTCAATGAAAATATTTAATGGAAAACAGGGGAATGTTAATAAGCAGTTTTTTACAAGAAATATATCAATTGTATTACAGAAATAATAATTATAAAAACGTAGCGGAGAGCGTTACCTGCATTGAAATAGGATTGGTAATAAATACCTTAAATGATTTTGAATGTGGTAAGATAAGGAAAAATGTTTGTTAAATTCTCTTCACGTACATTAGATATAATTCATTTATATGCGTTTTAAACTTGTATCCCAACTATAGAAATTATTATATTTATTACTTAAACAAACAGCAGATAAGGAACTGTAAAACTAACAGAAGTAGCTATAACAGCCCTTAAAGTGACTTTTTTTAAATTGAAAACATTGATAAAAATCCCCGTGCACCACAAAGTAACACACAGGGCTTGAAAAAGTAAGTATTAAACACACAATACAAAGATATAAAAAAATTTTAAACAAAAAAAATAATTTCTTGAGGTTAGGAAGAATTACAAATATACTCATAACAAACTCACTGAACTTTTTAAAAGTACTTCTGGTGGAATCCAGTTGGGGAAGATTCGGAGGCCAATTTACATTTAGTCCCTTGGATTCCAGTCTTAGGATATATTCCGTTCTCTTTCAAACTTGGAACACAGAAGGAGCATATGTTCCTCGCCACCAATATCCCAATCACAGAAAGATGACGGAACTAAATTAAATTTGTTCAAGCAGCTTTTAAAGTTGCCGTGACCAGTTAGAAATTGGGTTATTTTGTTATTTGTATAAAAATGGTGGCAGGACAGTCTTTCATTAATGGTTGGAAAAAATTTATTCTACCCTCCCATTATTTGATGTAAGATATATTCTTGGTTCCAAAACTTCACCATTCTTTCCTTCATTATCTTCTTGTAAAATGACTTAGGCATATTAATGGCAATGCCAATTTTGCGCTTGGTTGCAGCCTTGGTTAGTCAATCGGCCCGCCCATTTCCAAAATTTATCGTGTGTTCGCGAACAAATGCAAACTCTATTGAGATGTTTGTATCTTTTAGGTTTTTAAGTTGATCCAAAAGCAACTTAAAAGCATAATTGACATTGCCGTTAATATTCCTAAGTCATTTTACAAGATGATTACGAAGGGAAGAATGGGGAAGTATTGGAACCAATAATATATCTTATATCAAATAATGGGAGCGTAGCAAAAACATTTTGTCCAACCATTAATGAGAGACTGTCCTGCCATCATTTTTATACTAATAACAAAATAACCCAATTTTTAACTGGTCACGGCAACTTTAAAAGCTACTTGAAAAAATTTAATTTTGTTCCGTCATCCACCTGTGATTGTGTATGACACTTTGTTCTTATAATTTAATTAAAAGCATAATGCATACATAAATAAATTAAGGATTCATCAAAACCATTATTAAGCATTATAAATATACGTAAAATGACTATAATTTAGGGAAATAAAATTTAAAACTTTACTCTATGAATATATTTTTATTGTTAAATTTAAATACATCCTTATTAAGTTAATTATTTTAAGCTATGTTCAATAAATCAGAAAATGCATGTAATATTTTTGAAAATCATTCTACGATTGCTTTTTTAGGAAATCATATTTAATTTACTATCGTGGACATTGAGCTTAAAACAAGTTAACAAATGAGAATAAAAATCTCATGAAATATATAAATGCGTACGAATACTATTTTTAGAATAATTTAAAAGTAACAAAAAAAAATTAGCTTTGAGGGAACTTTTGACTTATACACAAATCTGATAAGAGGAGCATTAATATCTGCTTTACATGTTCCTAGAAATTAATGAAGCTAACTTGTTCTAGCATCAATTAGATTGATGGAGTGCTTTTTTTGGTTATCATATTAGCTTTTAATTAGAACCTATCTGATGTTGAAACAGAACGCATTTTGCTTTAGAGCATCAATTACTGTAAGTAGAATAAGTAATTGCTTCAATGTACTATGCGATAACTGTATACAAAACAAATAATGACAAGGAGAAAAATTGAACCTAATACTTATAAATGAATCTTTTTGGCCTATTTCCTACGCTTATGCATGACGCTTTATTTTCACCATTGAAGTAATATCTTAAAACACACTTTTATTTTTTGCCAACTACTCAAACATTTCTTAAAATGGCTATCAGAGCGGTAGATAAAAATCAACGTTTGTAACAACTTAGATTTAATAGAAATTCATAATGCTTTATTTTTTAATCATTAATATCAGCTACTTTGCTCCTAAACATACTGCAGAAAAAAACTGCAAACATTTGATCACAGGAAACATTTAAACGTGTTCTTTGATTTATCGAAACTGTTGTATGATCTCGAAATAAGCAAATAAGCAAGAAGTTACAGAAAGGTCTTTAAGAAACTAAATATCGTATGTGTTAATAACTAATAAAATTTAAATACCAAAGCTAATTAAAAAAGAACCACAATCACAGTCACAAATATATCCTTCCCCTATTTAAATTAAATATAATTTCAAATTTCTTGAAATTTTCATTTAGGAAATTAAATTTTATAATTTTTTTAATTTTGCAAATATTGAAATATTCTCAATGCTCATTTTCTGAATAGTTACTCGGTTCTTTTTCTCTCTCTTTTCAAAAAGAAATCTTTTTAGCATTCCCGAAAAAAATATTATCGTCCATTGTATTTCATTAATATCTTGCAAATAAAATTTCAAACCCTATGGTATAAGTAAACTGGTTTCGCTCGTTGAATATGCTTATATGTTAATATTGCTTTAAAAAATGTCTTGTATTTTAAGACATATAACACTTACAGTCTGTATAGCATTTACATAAATAGTTCAAATAAATCTGCATCCCACAGCAAAATTCTTGAATGTCAGCTTGTATAGCAGGCCGTCGGGTGAATTGTACTCTTCGGGGCATCCCTATACACTCCATCATTACGAATCGAGGATTAATTCGAATTTAGACCTACTCTGAAAAAATACCTACTAAAACGCCTGAGTTTTAAAGCTCAATTGGCCCAGAACTACGTTCCGCAAATACTACAGTCGGCGTGCAATGATGATGGGCAGTTAACATAAAAGCATATTACTGCAGTCACTGGTATACGTCCGGTCATGAAAACTAGTTTTGTCAATGAACACAACAGTTGCTGTGTGAGATCTGACGATCCCTCTCATATTCTATTGTTACTAACGGTTGATAGCAATCTTAACCTTATGTTCAGTCATGGTTCACCAATTCCTCTCAACATCGTCAAATGATTGTATGACTGCAACTAAATGCTCCAAGATATTGTGAATTGACCATCCTACTTCTTTTACATTCACTATCATTTGGTGATATCCAATTGTGCTGTACGCAGATTATTGACATCATGGCTCGACGGAACCAAATTTGCATAAAAAATAGGGATTAATATTTGAATATTCTCTGTTTAGACATTATCCAGATATTCCATTCTAGGGCACATATACTACACTATTAATTAGACTCTGACTACAACACATAATCATATGTATTTCATACCATGATTATGTGCATTAAGGTGTGCCAAAGAACAATTGTTTTGTCGATTGTTATAACATGGAGAAGTGGAATTTGCTCTAAATAAATAAACGAAAATGAAATTGTTTTGAATATAAAAAAAAAACATCTTTCTTTCGCGTTTTGCGATATTAATTTTGAAAAAAAGAGAAATTTTCTTTTTTTAAAATTTTACATGATTATTTAACTTACAAAAACCGTAACGCTATTGTTCTGATGCAAAATCTGAGGTATGCGAAGTAAATTACAAAAATATGTTTCTTGTTTAAAAAGATAAAACAAACTCTCTCTCTTTTTTTGGCAATACTTGTAATTTTATTTGACTCTAATTTTCATTTGAATCAAACACATTTTTCCTTTCGGACATTTTTAACACTCTGTTTCAACCTAATACTGAATATAGTTGAAAAACTATTTAACATTTTCATTCAAAAAATGTACTTTAAAATCAGAATTTTTTAAAAAAATCGTGCACTATTGATCTAAAAGGGGAAAAAAAGAATACTTTTAAGATGAAGGTAAGAATATCTGCTTTTTCAACTTTAATACAGAAACTTCAAAACATACGAAGCATACATATCTATCACTTCCAATTTTTTATTGAATACTTTTTGACGCTGAATTTCTGAGAAACTTGGGACATAAAAAAAGGACTGGAATTCGGGATATCAAGAGAAACTCACTTGTTTGTAGCTCATCCTTCTCTTTCACGTGATTTGTCGTTGACTACGAAATATTCTGGTAGCTAAGGAAAGTGAAATATCCTTGGGAGTTCACAAAGTTATTTTTCTTTAAGTCAATCTCCAACATATGTGGTATTGGTATAATAAATTTCTTGGTAAATATTTTACTTTTGTTTTTACTCACTTTTTCAGTTTTACTTTATATCATTGGAGTGTGGTATAAATTAATAATTAAGAAAAAAATAATAGCCATGAATATTATTCTATATAATACGAATGATTTCTTTACAAATAATTTTGCTACTCACAAAAATGGTTTAAAGTGCAGTTTCTGAGAATGATATGAAATGTCACTCATCCGTAAGAAAAAAAATTGTAACAGAGCGAGAAAGATGAAATAAAAGTTTGTTTAAAAATTTGCATTCTTTCTTCACTTTTCGGAAGGAAAGGGGGTGAAGGATAATTTAAATAATTAAAACCATCTCATGACTGCTATAAATTCAGAATATTTCATCATTTCGATACAGTGATAGCATAATTCACAGAAACAAATTAGCATTTTTAGAAGTGAAATGCGCATTTTAACGTTACAGCATGTAAGTGACTTAATGTAATGAACTGTTTTTATGAAAAAAATTCAATTTGTGTGAATAAGGTATTTTAGTTAAATTGTATATTGTAATAATGTTATACATCTTCACAAAGAAATTCTAGAATTAGCAAAAATTAGGTATTTTGGTTTCCAGGAAAGGAACAAGAAAGTTACCAAACAAGCTTTGATTTTGAATTTGCTGCCATCTAACAAAAACAAATATGGGAAATTCTAATAGCTCAGATAATCATGATCATTTCAAGTCCTATGTATATCAATAATTATAATAATAACAAACGTGGTAAAAGAGAATCAAACTAAAAGCGCAGCGTGATTCGTAATTGATCATTATGGAATATTTGATAGAGTAATACTGGGATCGCATCATCTAACCCATCTGATTGTGATTCCATGCATACATAAGGAACAATATTCTAAGCATGTCTTGTCACAACCAGGTAGAGGGTCGCCACTTCTAATTTGTGACCCAAACATCTTGGAATGCGTGTGATATTGAAGGAAGATAATCCATTTACTGGTATATTCTTTTATCAATGGTTAAGAATACATGAATTTCCTAAAACTCTGATTTTAAATTATATTGTATCAGTACGTGTACTGGAAAATTTTATAAAATATCAGTAACACCTGGTACATTTCATTGTAAAGTTTTTCAACATGTGAAACATGTTTAACAATAAGTAAATTTATTCTTTGAAGTTTTAAAGGTAAACAATTATTTAATTATACCAAGATTTTTCTAATTTAACAATAAAGAAATAAAGGAAATGAAGGTTTTTGAACATTTTTGCACGAACGCTGTTTTAACTTATATCTTCAGTTTTTATCTCACTCCTTATATACCAAATTTTATATTTAGAACAGCTGTATAACGACACTAGTAAATGAAATAATTATGTCAAAGTGACAAATGAAACACCTTGACATTTCTGCATTTTTCAAAATTCATTATTGTTGCTAGTATGTGTGTATGTGTTTTTACTTCCATATTACAGATAACATTCTACATAGATATCGAAGATAATGTGTGTGTTGACTCCAGTTAAATCATCTTGTTTATTTAGGTTGTTTCCACTTTATGTTGAAGACCCAAATTTGTAATTTCTTTTCAGTTATATAAAATAACTTCAATATTTATATTACATTCTAGCTTCGCTATCCAATAAAGATTTGTATATCTTATGCATCTCCTTGTCTGAGCATTTTTGCTTCTACACCATAATGCTAAATGATATATTTATTTATGTGTTAATCAAAATATGTTATTTTAAAATGAAAATTATGTATTGATTCAGTATTTTGAAATTTTAAAAATGTTATATTAAAAACAGATGTATAAATTATAATCTTGCAAATTTTCCATTAAATTACGACATTTTTCTGCCTGAAAATATTATCCGAGTTTAGCTCTTATACAGTTGGCAAATAAATCCTTAAGCAAAATATTTGTTTTCTTTCAAAAATCATCGAAGTTTTTGCAGTATATATTTCACTCTCTATTAATTAAATAAATGCATTTTTCTTAAAAATTACTTTTTTTATTTACTACATTCAACAAAGCTGTAATGCTTCAAATAATTTCAGAAATTTCCATTTATTAATGGCAAAATGTACATCTTTCTTTAGAATTTTTTTTAAAAAAATTGTTTAATTTTGACAGTTTTCAAAAAATTAATTTCAGTTTTATGTAATTTTCACATTAGTATGCATTTGAAATGAGCTTGCAATTCCAATTTTTTTTAAAATAATTTTTATTTAAATAAATTGACCATATTTAAGAGAAATAACTGACTATAAATCATGTTATATGGAAGGGGAATTAGGGTTATTAGTTTGTTTTTTATGACGAAATAAGGAATATACAAATTATTATTCTTAACATAAGATTTTAAAAGTTTCTAAACAATACTTGAGAACTATATGCAAAGCAAATGATTGTCTTTTGCTTTCAATGTTTTATTAATACCTTTTGTTATTAATTTAGGTTTACAATAAATTTAGATTTATTGTAAATTATTAGTAAATATTAGAAATTATTAATTTGTAATTTATTAGAAAAATAAATTTAGATTAAAAAGAGATTTAGGTTTACAATAAATATCATTTATTTTGTAAAAAAAACAATGTCTGATTCTATTATTGAAATCTTAGTTCTTAATTTTGGTAACATAGATTAGATATATTTATTCAAAATATAAGTACCCCTTAATCGTGTAGAATGCACATTTGTAAAACAGAATCATTTTTATCCTATACCACTATCGAAAATTCAAATGCAATAGTAAATGATAGCTTTCACAATGTAAAATAATGACGCTATTATTTTAAAGTAGGAAGTATATGAAAAGAACTATTTATTCCGATAGAAAATTCAAACGAATTGCGAATGAATATAATTCCATGTTTTTTAAGTACGATTACTGTACTTATGGCTTCATTACGTAACACATTTAAAAATTAATGGCTTAAAATATGCATCGCACAACCTTATCTTTGAATATAATAGCAACGTGTAAATTCTTAGAAAAGTATATTGTTGAGATTTAGCGAGCCAAAAATTTACGCTACTATCATGTCTCATTTGCATAATACGGCATTCTTCGGCGAGAATTCATACATATTTTACGCATTAAAGGCTTTGCCTTTCTTGAATATATTACAGTTGTGTAATTTGCTAGTGGAAAGATGTTTGAAAAAGTGAATCTTGAATTTATTTTCGACAATCATTTTGGTGTATATGCTTTATTTATTTAAAAAGGGGATTTGAGAAGTCTTTATAAAATGCATATAAATAAAATATTACATCGAAAAGGGTATAAATGATATTTTTCGATGCGAATAATAAGTTATTCTTTTTAAATTGCAAAATTTAATGTTGCTTTGAAATTACAATCTAGTATAACTTTATTGATGTATTTAGAAGGGGAAAAAACATCGTTGTACTTATTTTAAATTCTGGCATTTTCTAGGTGTATATATTTCTCTTTTTTTTCTTTTATCGCTTACAAATATTCATGTTATTTGCATTCTAAACAAATTTTTTTCACGATACAATTCAAAATGCTTTAAGTTTTATAGTTTTCCTCTGTATTCATTAATTGTTTTCAAATTATTTAACAACATTACATCAAAATTAATTATTCTTTTTCAAATCTTAAACCATGTAAAATATCAGAACAATTAGTTTTAAAGAAAAAATTAAACGTTTTTCTCTATTTACAATGAACTGTTTTAAAAATATTTTGATGCTTAATTGTATTTTATGAGAAATTTTTTTTGAATTATTTACAAAAATTACAAATTTTTTTAAAGTATTAAAAATATATTTCAAAACCGGAATCTATCTTAAACTAAGAAGTTTCATTTGTCAATGTAGAAAATAAATTAATAGCCCACTAAATATCGTATTATCTAAATATCTTAGTACAGCTTTTGATTATTAATATAAAGGCTTGAGAGATATTAAGTTAAAATTTTGTGTTTTGCTATATATAAAAATAAATAATATAACACACACACATATATATCAATGTATATATATTGGATGTTTGTATATATGACTTAGATCCACTCCAACACCGTTCAACCGATAACTAAGAAAATTTCCATATATATGTATTCTTTATGAAGAAGGTTTTTGTGTTATGCTCTTAGTCGCAGCTCCTCACCAGGTGGTGCTACAGCAAAGCAGCTTCTGCATTGTTCAGTCAATCATCAAGCTGCCAACGTACTCGCCAAAAATGATGCTAACTTGGCTCTATTGCCAACAGTTCCCTATGTTTCAACTGCATACCTATTATAATGTAAGGAACGGCATAGCTTGCGAATATTACAGTTTTAACATAAAATTAAAAAAAAGAAAGTAATATTAACGTCTTACACATCTATGTATACATTCGTTACACTATTTTAAGTGTTCAGTACACAAAATTCGTAACTATTTGTTACTTTTGCTGAGGAGAGATAACCTTAGGAAAGTGTTTTCAAAAATCGACCCCTAAAAGAGTTACCGGGCGTTAGAAATAATAAAAAATTATCAGTTATTAGATCTACAGACTTAAAATTTAACAAATATTTGTTGTTGTTATTGTTGTTCAGCAGAGATATGCAAAAACTTTTTTGTTTAATTTACAATTCACGTAAGGTTATCCCATTAAAAACTCCTGTATCCTCCAATCTGTATATATATATATATATATATATATATATATATCCATATATGGAGAGGAAAAGAAAAAGAAATATACATTATTATTTTACTTTAACACATATAATTGATTGCACACTTAAACTTTCATTAAAGCTTTTTGGATAATCATATGTGCTTAGTGTACCTATTTAATTACTAAACTTATTTTTAATCAGTATGACTGGTACTTATGTACTGTATCACCACAGAACAATTTGGGCCACACGAATCTAGCAATTGTATCCAAACATCAGAGATTCTTACGTGTTTCATTTGAAGAAAAATGATTCTAGTGCCTCAATTTTAGCTGCTGTGACACTAATACGTAAGTTTCGTATGGTCTAGACAATTCTAATCTTCATATATTTATTTAGTAATAAAAAAATAATTTTTCTTACGAAAATCACAAGATATGTTATAGATAATTAAAAAAATTAGGAAAAATAAATAGATGTCAAACGATTAAACGATTTGCTAGAATATTTAAAAAAAAATGTATAAAAAATTATATTTATTAAGTAAAATCCAATTTATGTGTTGGCAGAAGCTGAACTCTTAAGTTAATTATCTATTAAATGATATTTACATTTAAATTTTCAGTTAATACTAGATTTATGTTCTATTTTGAAGTCTAACTGATTCAGCGTTTGTTTTAGTAAAATAAATATAATTTAGAAAAAAAATCATAATCCATAATTTTTTAATTATGTTATAATTACTATCTCTGAGCATCACATAGATTCGCTAAAGTAATTTATAGAATATTTATCAATGTATAACTGCAATATTAATTTTATAAAATTTCAATTTAATATAATCATTTTTCAGAAGTGAAATACAAATTTGAATACATTCAATTGTGATTGAATATAAAATGTTATAATCTAATATTTTCAATAACAAAGTGCATTGTGCATTCTCTTAATAGGAAATAAAATTAATTTTAAAAAAAATTGGTTCCATTGAATTCTGTAAGCAAAAGGAAATGTAGAAGGTAGACGAAATAGACGCTTTAAGAATAGTTACTTTAATATTCTACATTTTTTTTTTAAAAAAGCTAGTGTACAGTTAAATTTAAACTATAATTTAACATTTTTCTCTTTTTTTTCTTTTTAGTTATTTAGAAAACCTATTTACGAAATATATACAATAAATACCAATTCAAGCCTTTTATTCACTGCAAGTTGCTCAAATCTCTTTAATGAGTATTCTTTACACAAAGAAATTTATCTCCTCTAAAAAACAGAAATGCTCAGATCCAATAAAACGTGTAATAGGAAGCATTGGACAAATTCCTCACAAAAGAGGAATTAAGCGATAGGAAAAAGAAAGTATTTCCATTCATTTTCTAAAATCAACTTGGAAGTTGGGATCCTGCTGCACCAAACAAAGATATCCGTCTGAATAGTTCTTCATTTATACCAAATTCAACGAAGAGTAAGCAAGTGGTGCTCACCATTCATGCTCCATCGGAAATTCGTCTCACGCATCTGGCACATACACACATACATACAACAACCTCGTGGCCTTCCCAATTACCAATAAGTATAGGACCAAAGCTGGAATAAAAGATATCTTTAACACTCCGTTAGAAAATTTTCAAAGGGATGATTGGAAAGCGACGCTCTCTCTTCGATTTTTATTTTTGCTTTTTAGAAGGAATTCTGTGGAATTGGATACACGAGAAACATTCAGGAAAAGAAGTAGTACAGGATTGGAATCAAAAAGTTAGAGAACAATTGTTTAAATTTCTAATTAGAATTTCAACTAGTTTGTTTTCTCTTTCTGTAATGCTACAAGCTAAGCTTTTAGAAACACTAATTTTTTTTCGAAAGGTTAAATAAAGCAATTAGTGATAACAAGCTTTAAACAAAAAAGGAATCTCTGTCTGGTTTTTCTTATTTATTTTTTCTATTTTTGGTCTATATAAATGTTTCTTCGCTTTTTAAAAGTCAATTTATTACTTTAGGTTTATGCTTTATTAATTTCAAAATAGTTATCAAATCCATCGTAATCTTTCAATTTTAATTAATTTTTTTTTTATTTCCATATATGTTTTGGAAATTAATGATTATTGATTTTTATTTAAAACCATCATTGGTTCAAGTATTTGTAGATCTTAATTTCCCTCTCGCGCTACAATATTAGAATTTCCTTTTACAATTCTTTACTTTCACGATAATATAATAGGTTTGTAATATGCAAGCGTTCAAACATGTTATATGCACAATACAATTAGTAAAATAACTTTTAGCACAAACAGAAGTAAAAACATAGAAGTATGTTATATGGATCGAGATTGTTACATAAAAATTAAATTAATTTTTTTTTTTATCAATTTTCTTTTTTAGAAAATTATTTCTTTTATAAAACTTTCGAATTTGAATTTTACTAATTCCAATAAATACTATCATTTCAACCAAATAAAGATATATTTAAATAAGAAACAATATCTAAATTGTTACCGCGCTTTTTTGCAGTTTTTTTATACATGTACACATCTTTCTTTTTTATAAGAAATTATTATTAAATTAGAATTTTTTTATTATTATAACAAAAATACTATTTTACATTATCTTTTATTAATTTTATTGATAATAATGTTACGCATAATTTTAAAGAGTTCAAAAAAAGTTCAATACTATGAAGACATATTTCTATTTGAACCATGCGTAGAATGGTTATCAAGTATGTCATTATCATCAAAGAATTTTTTCATTTAGTTTGCAAAAATAATTATTTATTATTAGCACTTATTGTTAATTTCTTGTAACTACAACGGCAGAGTTGAATTTTATTTCCCTTTCACTAATTTATCACTAAGTTATAATTTATATATTTAGGAATATAAATTCACACAGTAGTATATATGTTTGAAATACACACTGTACATTGATCTTAACTGATTTTTATTTTATGAATAAGATTGTTTAACATGTAGTTTAAATTACAGTGTGTTAATGCATAATTATTTAATTAAATATCCTATCCAATAGTTAGAAGGATTCATTGTACCAATTAAAGCTTAAATAATGAATTATATTGCCTTTCTAAGCTCATATTGTTGTAATAATGACAATCACTTTTTTAATCAACAGATTCCTTTCAAATTTTAAATGTCCATGGTATTTATGAAAAATCACACTATTCTGTATGTCACTTACCCAATGAATTTCATCTGGTTTAACAGAGCTTCAGAAAAATTTGTGTGGATTCCTATCTCAAAAAAAAAAAGAAAAGAAGAAAAAAAACATGCATTTCCTAAACAGGAAATACTATAGAAAAAACATACGTGTCTTAATCATGCATTTCTTCAAGAAATATTTATGTAGTTAGACGCTAATGTTTATTTACTTAAAATGTTTCTAAAAACCATACAATTTTATTTTTGCATTAAGAAAGAAATGCTGTACTATATTCTAGGGGAGAAATATACGTACTTCCTTTTCAAAGATTACATCAAGTTTGGGAAATTTTTATCTTGGAAATTATGTTCAAATCATAATTAATTTTTCTCGGCAAACGAAAAAAGAATGATTGACTAGTGCAACGTAGAAAGTAATTACAAGTGCAATAAAGATATATCTAAAAATGTTGAAAAAATCCTTTGTGAACTATTGGAAAATGAGCTTTATGCCCGTAAAGGTAAATTAATTCACTTATTCTAGATAAAACACAAAATAATAATAAATATATAACATAGATTTCTTATTTGATATATTTTTCTATATTAAGAAGACTAAGTACCCTTTGGATCACATCATTTTTAAATTTCTGTCTTCAAAATTATGTTTCAGCATTTCATACATTGTTTTATTCAAGAAAACGATACTAGATGAAATTTTGCACATATTTTTCATGCAAAATTAAAAATTAAATTTTTTAAAGAAAATTTGGAACATTTTAAATTTTTACTCCTTTTGTATTTATTAAATGTCTAACCTGATTTTTTTTTGTACTATCCTTTAAGATGTTTTTAACAACTTTAGGTATTGATTTTACAGTACCTCAACTAGTTTATAAGTTTATTATTCTGTTAAAATAACTAATCATTAAATTCTTATTAGTTCTCAATTTTTATTAGTTCCAATTTAGGAAAACAATATATATGTACCATTTTACACTATTTTTCATTTCTTACAATAACTTGTTGATTATTTGGAGTGCGAATTAGATTCAAATACGTAGTATTAATAAAATATCACCTACACTTTTTTAATCAAACAAGCTATTTTTTAAGCATTTCCAATTTTTAAAACCATTCATTAAATAAATTGTGCGATTCAGATTATCCTTATTTAAATAAATTTACGGTAGGTATATCGGGGTTGTTCCGATCATCAGCATTTACAAAAGTTACACTAAAGTACTTTTTTTTCTAATGGGGCAGAGGATTGTATAATGTTTTACAATTCCAGATCATGTACATTGCGAGGGAACTGTTATTTTTTTACTGCGGGATCATATAGCCGGGAAACCACTCGCCGCAAGTAATTGGATACCCAAATTGGATTGCCCAAAGGGAAGTACCTCAGTTCTGACGAATTCGAAACCGTACTAGAAATTTAATATTACCGTAAGCACCTAAGATAAACAGGCACTCAAGATACATTTTTCATGCCATATAATCATAGGAAATGGATTTTTTTTTCATTTTGAAAATCCGCTGATTTGGGCTGCTTTTGAATCTAAAAACTTGCGTGTACAAGATTAGCCTCAGTCGAACTACCCCTCCCAGACGGTTGATATTAAAGCATATACGTAAAACGATCCAAACATTCGGGGACTGCAGCCGTTGGTAACCGCAACGGCCGCAAGTAAAAGTACCAAAATTTAAACCACTTGAAATGGAGTTGAATATTACGTTGAATATTACAGCGTTGAATATTACATTCTGTCAGCGCTGAGGTAAAACCCCAATGAAAACTTTTGAAACGCTAAGTAAGGTGTATGGTGGGTCTACCATAACGAGATTCAAGGTTTATGAATGACATCGACGCTTTAAGGAGGGCCGATAATCTATTGAAGACGATGAAAACATTGAACGACTGATTTCACGGAATGTGGAAAATATCGCGTTGGTGTCTGAATGTGTTCAAAAAGATCATCGTCAAGCACTTGTACAAACCGCTGGAGATACGCACTTTTCTTAGACGTCGTTTAAAGGGAATCCACTCGCTGTCAACGGCATCAGTTTTGACAGAGTAACGACTGGTATCATCTGCTTGACAATGCACCAGCTCACCGATCTTAATTGGTAAAAAAGTTCCTTGCCTAAATTCGCTCTGATGTACCTTCCATATCCCCCCTATTCACCAAACTCAACCCCATGTGATTATTACATTTTCCCATTAATGAGCAAACATTTACAGGGACGGCGTTATGTGTCATCAGATGAGGCGAAAGGAGCATCGCAGTTGGCCTTACGGGAGGTTGCGAAAAATGGCTTCCAGCTATGCTTCCAAAAGTTATACGAACGCTAGCAGACATATATCTACTTAGAGACTACTATGAAGATGGCTGTGTTTTGGTTATGTGAACTTTTCAGGTTAAGGTGTGATTTACATCTTGTCCACGAACTTTTGGATCAAACTACATATTTTCATTTAATGATGTGTCTTTTTTTTATCTGCTGTATAAGATAAGATATTTTTTTTCCATTACTTTTCTTGGGGAAAAAATCCTGCATCCATTGTACATAATTATAATCTTTATAAATTCCGATCAATTTAATAAATATGTATTTCCATTTATTTTCTTTAAAGTTAGATCGTATATTTTGGTATTTTAACTGAATAAAGTACCACGATTATAATCAAGTGCATGCATAAATGTTATCTTTATTAAGTTTCCGTTCAATTAAAAAAGCTATATATATACCGTTGTATACGGATTTAATTAAATGCTTTAATAAAGATTTAAATAAGAAATGCTGTGTTGAAATAGAAATCTCTTTTAAGAGAAAATGTTTTTTTTTCCTTTTATTAGTGATTTGGCATTTCTTTTTCTTCATGTTCATGGTGATTAGATACATGATCACCATTCATCGAAGCCTTAATTTCTTTTCCGAGCAATCACATTTTTTTAGAACCATTCCTTTACAATTTTTTTTCCTTCTCTTTTATTGGTATTTGTTTAGCGTCACACGAAGAACTTTCTAATCTTAACTATTTTGATATTGATTTCGAAGAAAGCTATTTTGCAGTTAGGACTATTTAAAGATGATAATTAAAGTGTGAATCATTTGTGTGTTTTTAATTATGTAAAGCGTATTTAGTTTCTATATCAATTTAATAAATACCATACTTTCATTTTAAAATGATTGGATTTTTTTTTAAATTGAGTAATAAGCATCAAATTTATTTTGAGATAATTAATTTTAAATTGTTTATTTGTTCAAACGCACTATTAAAAAGTGGTGTTCCTTTTAATTTGAGTTTAAAAAGATTTATTTTGAATTGCTTTGTGATAATGAAAATATATTTTAAAATTTACTTTCAAATACCGTATATTTGTTTTCAGTCATACTAAGAGTACTAAGAAAATATAATTTATTATAAATGCTGTTACTTTGTTTGAGTTATCGTTACAGGGTTTAGGTTGACTACATAAACCATATTATATATATGTACACGCAGATGAAAAATTATTATTTTAACTGATTCTAAGGCAGATTTATTCAAAGATTTATGAAAATGTATCATGTTATGGGATGTTATTTATGTAAATATTGCTTGAAAGAAAATGCAATGCCCTATAATCTTTCAAAGCTACCATTTACCTGTCAAAAATTATGAAATTTTCTTAATGTTTATTTTTAGGTAATACTTGAATATAAGAAAATTATTTAATTTATATCTAATATAATACAAAAAAAGCAATGGCAAATGATTAATTTTGCTTTACATTTGAAAATAAGCTTTCAAGCATTCAATTTGTTTTCTTGTAAGTTCCTAAAAGTGTTTGATTTCGCTTTTCTTTTTAACGTTTTGACAATTTATTAATGCTTATTTCTTTTTTTTAAAAAAAGCATCAGTTTAATTGGACTGAGTGTAAACATATGGTTTTTAAAAGAAGTACTTGATAAGATCTTCTGCGCATCATTTGAGCAAAAATATCTGAGGATAAATAGATACATACTAAAGTTATTTAAATTGTATTTACTAAAGAAAGCAATATTAAGAACGTTGCTGGTGCTTAAACATACCTTACTGTATCTATGTTATGCTAATAGAAAATATATGAAAATTCATCTTGAATTATGTAGTGAATTCTTAAAAATGAATAAATGACCGAAGTGAATGGAAGAATGACTATTTTCATTACGTCAGAAGTCATTGATGCTCGGTGCTATATCCTAAGCAAGGTTCCAAATATCATAGCAGATTGTTGTAAAATTTCTAGCTGTAGTGTGTTAGTTGTGTGTCAAAATAATGGAAGATATTGCAAGATAAATGTGAGTAATTTCCATTAAAATCCATGTGGCATGATTGACACAATTCAAGTTTAAAATAAAGTTGCTTCGTATATCTAAGAAATTTAACTTATTATAAACAAAAAAATACATCAAAACTATTTGGTATTAAAAAAGCCGTAAAAAAGGTAAAATACATAAAAAAAAACAATGTACATATATGATGGCATTTGACAATATATGCATGATCTTTATGTTAAAGCCCAGTTTTGTAATATTGAAAAAGAAATTCATCAATAAAAATATAATTCAATATTTTTCAGAAAACAAGTATTGCTAATCCAATTGCTAGATTTTTGAAACACTGGCAAGTCTTACTACATTTGATAATTTTAATGAAATCTTTGCCTTAAAATTTCGGTATATTTCCTTTCATTTGAAGTATAAAAATGATACTATAAAAGTCATAATGTATACTTACCCATGCAATTTAAAAAGTAACTGAAAATTATTTGTGCTTTTATAAACACCAATTCTTCTCAAATTACAATTTTTGTGACCTAATTTTTAATCATAATTTTTATCACACTAAACTCCCACATACAATAACGATGTTTTGAATGGAATAATAATGTACTTTGATGGTGTATCTCTAATACGACTTGAACTATAAACCATACAAATTATCAAAATAAGTATTAAAATTTGTAAAAATGTTACTTTTATGTGATAAAAATTTTAAATAAGTTACTTTTAAGTAATAGGATAAGTATTATGCTAATTGTTCTGTCTAATTTTTAAATTGCAACATATTACAATAAATATGAGACGTGTGATTATTTTATAATGTAAGAATTTATTTTGTTTTGCTTCTTTTCAGTAAATTTATAACTTTCCAAATTAATCTTTTATTTTCGACATACTTGCGCCCTCCATGTAAGGCTATCAAGCCCCCCCCCCAGGGTTGTGTACCCCAATTTTGAGAATCGCTGATAAACCAAAATAACTTTGTATGCTTTATGCCACACATTATTTTTAGCCGTGATAACCTAGCAATCATGATCACAAACTCTGATTCTTGATGCTACTAAAACAATTATGAGGTTTAAGAGCTCTAGAAATCACGTGTAAGGAAGAGTTGATATACAGTAAATCTGCAGTAGATCAGACACATGATGTAGAAGTTTAATGAGTGGATGTTAGCTCATTTGGTGGTTATGGTAGCCTAATGGTCAAGCTAATGAAATCGTGGTGGATGTGTTATGAGTTAGAGCTCAGTACAGCTCAAGATACGACATGCAGATAGGGACGATACACGTTAAAAATGTCGATGCTAAAACGTCCTCTTGTTCGTCCGGTGTGAAAGTTCGAAGAGAAAGGTGCCAGCTCCCGCCTTCGTCACTGGGCCATAGTTAAAAACTACGAGGTTCGTCACCAATAGTTCTCAAGTAACTGAATATTGCGACTATAGTATTCATTCACTAGCAATCCCAGGTTTTGTCACTTGAGCGGGGTTCCCTTTATGAGGACCGTTGACAATAGCCCTTCACTTTGATTCAGGTCGAGACATTACTAATCCTTCATTTACAGTCTCATAATAATTATCTTCTCAGAAATTACGTTTTCTTTTTGTTTCCATTATACAATTGTTTCCTTTCTCGTTTGAAATCAGATTATTATATCCTGTCTTTATTTGAAATGGTTTAATATCAAATTAATAAAAACAAAAATAATGAAGACAAAATATATGGCACATTTTCTTCATTTAAAAACAAATTTTCTCAGTGCCTTATTATAAGCTTTAGCAAAATGGATTTTAGTACAATAAATGTTAGAAAAACACTATTTCTTCCAGAAAGTATCAAAGAAGAAAGAACCAGTTTTATTACAATCATTCATTATCATATAAATAGCAGTAATGAACACAACGAAGACCCAATATATTATTAACACTTACTCAAAACATTTTACACCATCTTTTGTCTAAAAGGTTCTCCAGAGCATAATAGTGTCATCACCAATCCGAGTATATGGAAGGAGTAACTATTTGAATGTGGAAGATGGGCCACCCCATACAGTCATCAATATCATATATATGATGAATTGTGATTCATTCAACCAGGAAACTAATTTCCACTTATTTATAGTCAAGTCTCAATGTTTCTGAGCCCACGGCGTAGTTGGCAATCACACTTGGTCAGCAAAGGCCCAGAAGGGGGATGGATGTTTTGCATTCCCAAATCGAACAGTATCCGCTGATATGTGTGTTTTGAAACATTTATATTTGGTCCTGCATCTTATTGAGCTGTCAACTAACTTACTGTTTAATGTCTATTTTACTTTACTAAGCGGGAATTTCAGAAGTTATTATTTTTATTTTGCGAAGACATCCAACAGCTAGGTGTCTACTTCTAGTTTCACCATTATTTATCTACTTTCCACAAACACTAAAAACAGAAGAACATGAGCAACCTACCAACCCTACCGTTTCAGAATACTCGTTCCAAGTCTTCAGGCCTTCACAATCTGCCCTCTTTCAAATTCGCTTAGACCAGCATCCTTTCCCCTCTCTGTCAAAAGTAAAGGTACAAATGATATCTTACCTTCTCCAGTAGCAATTAAATACCATTCTCTCATAATCACAAGGCTTTCCCGTTATTCAGATGAGTTCGTTGAAAAATGTGGGGAGTGTTTATAATGTGTTTGATCAATTGTGTATGTTCTCTGTGTAGAACTTAGTCTTTTTCATAGCAACATTTTTTTAAAAATGAAATGAACAAAAAAGTTTTTAGAAAGAAAAAAATGGCAATAATTGTTCATTAATTATAAAAAATAGTGCATTTCTCTAACATAACAAATTAAAATACCAATTAATCTTCTATTGTAATACATGAAAAATTTTAAAAATTAAAAAACGCGAAATAAATATTTTTTTATAAAAACAATTACTTATATTTTTAGATTTCATAAAGAACATTTTTACATTGTATAAAATATATGCAGTGTTTGAAACACGGTATATAATTGATGCAACATTTTGATAAAATCTATCTTGTCATTAATGAACATAATGGTTTAGAGTAATATATTTTTTTTGTTAAACAAATGCGTTTCATTGAACAACAATTAAAATATCCAAATCAGACAAAAAAGTTTAATTTAGTAGTCACAATAAAGTGATTAAAATCCTCTTGTTTTCCTCAATATGTGCTGAAATTGCATTTAAATGCAAATTACATTACACAGCACAGTACATCAATAAAATCCCAAGGACCCAGTGGTGAATGGCGTGCCTTGGAATCACAATTTTCTTGTAATTATCATTAAAAACAGGAATGGTTAATGAAGTGACCCATCATTAATTCAGGAGCCAGTCGAGGAAGGAACATAACAAACATCTGTGCGAAAGGGAAAAAAATTGTGGAAGCTTGGAGCTTGACTGTTCCGCTGTGAGTGCGTGACACACTACTAATGAGCAAAATAGGTGCAGAGTAAGAAAAAAAAACTGAAATGCAGTTCTAAGATTCTATTTCATTTTCCCTGTGGAAAAAGAGACATCACTAGCTAAATTTATTCTTAATTTATTAGATTGAGTACCATAAGTCTTCTCACATAGATTGTAAAAAAAAAATAATTTCATTAATGTTTTCATTCGATTCAGCAGGTATTTGAAAGCTGTTTTAGTTAGAGGAGCTTAAATATAATAATTAAAATTATACTGTAACGAAATTTTGCGTAAAATTGAAATAAATAGTTTAAATAGTTCGGGTAATTTCGTAGTTTTATAAAATAGTCAATGCTTTTCAATAATTCAGCTGTTATCCAGTGTTTCATAAAATCGCTTTATAACGTTTTAATAGATAAAAATATGATGTAGTAACTAATGATTAAAGCTTATTAATTTTATTTTTAACACGCTTTTATAAGTTTCACTTGCATGTAACGGAATCTTGAAACTCGATTTTCACCCACTTATAAAGGTCAGATTGATTCGAAATTTTGTACACTTGTCAAGGCCCGATGGCAATACAATAATTTCATAATTTTGTTCCATTATCCTCATCAGGATCGTCAGGAATCACGATAATCAGATTTGGCGGCAATTAAATAAAGCACTTCCAGATTTGGCAACTTATTGCACAAACAATTTTTAGATTTGGCGACTAATTCGATATACCATTTTCAGATTTGGCGACTAATTTCTTATAACATTTCTAGATTTGGCAATTAATTCCAGATTTAGCGACTAAAAGAAAACGGTGTAACCCTACAGCGAGTGTTTTTAATTAATACACTTGTGGTTTATAAAAATAAAACAAACAAAAAAGTGTTCTGTATGTGAGAAAGTGGAGAGTGGGTGTGTGTTATCAATTTTTGCTATAATATAAAAATTTTTCTGAAAATGAAAATAAAAAAAAATAGGCTCGTGATGTGAAAAAAATAATTTATGTTCTTATAACTAAATATTTTTTATTTTTATAAAGCAATACGTTTAGAAGTGATGATACGAATTAACATTATAGCAATATGTTTAAAAGGTGAGAATACGATTGACACTTAATATTACCATGTTCTTTAATGTCTGTCAGGATGGAATTTTGTTATTGATTTTAAATTGTGTGTCTTTCCGATGAGCTAGAGACTTGAAATTTGGACCATATCTCATAAGTGGATGACAATGCAAGAAAATGTGAAAAAAGAAGAAAACAAACGAAAAGGAGGAATTTTTTTTATACTCTTTAGTCCGTTATAAAAACACGGTGCATTAATTTTTTTAATGCGAACTTTTTTTCTTCTTACCGCACATTTTATTTGTTTGACCTGTTCTTTTGAGACGGTCTCTAATATAACGATACGGGACTTACCCGAGACCCTGTAAACAGAGAGAATAAGTACACTTCAGGCCCTTTAATTAAAATCCATTGAAGAGCAAGACTTATTCCAGCAGCCACGCAATTCTTGCTCCAAATATCAAACTCAAGGATAAATTCAACAATGAAAAAATGTCAGTTTAAAAAACTAAGACAGGCTTTTATTGTAGATCGAACTAAAAAATGAAAAATGAATTATAATTTTAAAAAAAAAACTAATTAACACACACTTTTATACTGAATCGAGCTAAAAAGTAAAAAAATAATTCTTAATATAAGAATAAAATGATGAACGACAAAATTAATTTCATTGGGGTAAAAGTGTGGGGTGCAATTTCGGAATTGAAAGAAGTTAGAAACTGTAGCAATTGATATATTTATAGAACACCCCACGCTTTTACCCCAATGACATTAATTTTCTCGTTCATCATTTTATTCTTATATTAAGAATTTTTTTACTTTTTAGTTCGATTCAGTATAAAGCGTGTTCTTTAGTTTTTTTTTTTTTTTAAATTATAATTTATATTGTTAGGCCTTCATGTTATGTTTATTGTGTATCAAGATAACGATTTGTCAATCCTGAATAGTAATATCATTCTATTATGAGACAACAGTAGAATTTTAATATAGTACATTAAATTATGTTTGCTTGAAAAGCGTAATACATTAAATTTTTATGCAAGAGTGCCAACTTTTTTTCTAAAATATCAATGAATCTTGTAGTCCTGACATTTTGAATTGAGTCAGTTGTAATTTCCAGGATCACGTGTGCATTACTGGAAGAAGAATATGAACTTGTATGAAATCCTTGTTATCTAACGCCAAAAATAGGGCAGTGATAACATCAAAAATCTTTGCCTTTGCCAGAAAATTGTGGAATTTTTTAATAAGTACTGATAGCTTGATGTAAAATATAATGTACTTTAACATTAAAATATTGTTCCAATCTTGTAATAATTATTTCTGTGGGAAATTTTTTTTTCTTATTTCTAGTAATTGTACTTAAGCAATAATGTTCCTCAAAGTATATTTCTTTATGATTCAAATAAAAGAGAAAATATGTCCTTGATTCTTTTCCAGTTTGACATTTAGTGTCCTTCAAGCTTGAAGTATTATATCTGTAAAAAAAAAGTTAAACAACTTTTTACTTGCTTAATTACTTTTTTTTTCCAGAAGTTTATTTCATGTACATGACATATTTTAGAGTTCTTATAAAGCAGCGCTTTTATGACATAACATTTAATATATTTTAAATCATTAAGATATACAATTGAAAACTTATTTGTATTTTGCCCCGGTGTGAAGCTAACTAAAAAAACATTAAAAGGCTAATGAGTAGCGTCTTAGTCACATTTTAATAATCCTTTAAATTCGAGTAAGATGGTGCGATGCAAAATATGGAGCATTTTAAAAACATCTATGGATAAATATTGAAAGCCATATTTCTTAAACTTATGTTGTTATTAATACCAGTATTCTCAAAATACAACAATAACTACATTGCAATTAATATTTCAAATGTAATTCAATAAAAAAAAACTTGTTCTAAATTAACTTGTAAACCACGCATATTTTTTTAATCAGAACAATGTCTCTTAAACATTGCTGATGTTTCGTATAAATTGTTTTCAATAATGAATAAAACTAAACAATTTTAAAAGATGGGGAAAATTTCAAGCAAAATGTGGATTACATAAAATAAAAAGGCATAAAAGATAATACGTAGCGAACTAAATATCCTGGGACAATTAAAAAACTAATATTTAGTGAAAAATTTTATTAACAATCGCATTTGAAATAAATAAAAAAATACATATTTTGTTAGGGTTAAAAATTATTAACAACAGATATTAACAATTACAACTGCAATGCAATCGTGTGTTTGAAGACATGCCAGTCCATATTATTAATGCAGTGAGTTATACACACGGCAAAATGACAGCAAATTATAGATACCTTGCATTCCATAATAAATATATGTAGACAATATGTGTGTCATAATATTACGGTAAGCTAGTGAGTTAGTTGCATACTACGAGCAAGCTCGCAGAGCCCTAATAAATATTGCCCTTGGTCAAGCTTTGCAGTCAAGGAAAGACACCAGATTGTAATTTTTCAGACACAGAGTTGGGTCTTCAAACTACCGTCAATGTATAATTAGCAATAATGCCGATGAGTACTGGATTCATCATACGATTTGAAAGACCGAATGCAGTTAAATATAATTCAAGAGTCATACTATCTCCTCCAAATGCAGGTTTTTCGATGCTGCTGTGCAACTCGTCCTTATCATGCGCACGACATACCAGTAATCGCGTTGAATGCTGTAGAGATTCTGGTACAATCATTTCCATTGGTCGATCTACCTCTTTTTGAACACCAACTCGAACTTTCGAGAAGATAATTTACAATCACTATAAGCTACAATTTTTCTTTGTCCATCCTTGTATTTTCAACAACAACTGACCGTTGTAATATAGTAGGAAAACACAATTACAGTATTCTAAAGTAGTCTTCTGTTGCATATAACTATACATTATTCTATTTGCATACAATATTAGCATGTTCCTTGAATTGGCAAACGGTTGTATGTCTTGAAGAAGGTCTATAGATAATGAACAATTTACACCTACTGCATGCTTCTTTTAGGGTTTTTCTTTTTGGATGGTCAGCAAATTGTTCTGTTTATTGGATTTCATAATTAAGGATTTCGAAATGAAATTATTTTGATTAAACGATTTAATAATGAGATACAAATTTAACTTCAGATGCTGTAATAAGCAATTTTACAAAAGGCTATCATTTTACTTAATATATTTTAATGCGCTAAATTATTTATATAATGCGCTTAAAATAGGTTGTACTTGCTCCAATAATAAACATGTATTACTTTTTTTTTTACTTTTTCTCATTAAACGTGAATATTTCTTTGTGATAAATTTGGATATATTAAAATAATGTGTTGTGTGTATCTTTTCCTGAATTGCTAAAATTTAAAAAAAATATTTTAAAGAAAATTTTTATTTAAGTCATATTATATATATATATATATATATATATATATACATAGTAACATAAAATGAATGAAATGCATAGCATAATAAAATTGATAATACAAAATTATATCACTAACAAAGCTAGAAGATATAAACCAGATTTCAAGAAACACAACTTTAAAAATGATGGAAAAGTCTATAATAGAAGAAGTAACTAAGCGTATGTATAACATAGAACAGAATTAGAACTTTAAAATGTAAGAAACCAAAAGAGTCAATAGACTAAAATGAAGACCTATTATGATTTCTGAAGCTGTTGCTGAATTAGGACGAGCAAAATTAGGGTTAAATATATTTTATGGATCCAATATTCCCCTGCTCAGCAGAAATTTTATACATAACAGAAAAACATACCCATATTAGCACATACCCCTAGGCCTAAAACCAACCACGTGTAATTTGCAACCAACAGAAAAATAAAATAAAAATAACAGAAAATATGAAAGGAAATGAATCTTAACAAAATACAAATAAAAATAATTTTGAAAAGGGATCATGAAGCAAAAACTTACATAAAAAAATGCAAATAACCGGAGAGCGGGAAAAAAAGAACTGTACGTACGAGAGCAATCACGCTAAATGACCGTTAAAAATGACGTGTTAAGTTGGTCAAACCAGAAGCAAAAATTAGTGGCGCCACCTGGATAGTTTTTTGTAATTAAACAAAGCAAACAAAAACAAATTGAAAATAATAAAAAACAGAAGGAGAAAAAACAAAGAATAATAATTAAACATTAAAAAGGAGAATTAGAGAGGTAATTTAGAAATATATATTTAAAAATGAAATTACTTGGATAGTTGTATTCCAAGCAATTATTGCAGAATAGCTTAAAATTATTTTGCTTAACATCATTATCTGTGACTAAATCGTTATTTCTTTTTATAAAATTTAAGATGATATTTCTAAAAATAGATAGGTGTAGGTTACTTTCCCAAAAAGGCATTTTAATAATGTTAAAATTAAAAGAGTCTCTGCTATCAAAAATATTACTAATTAATATGGTATTCTTAACAATTAATTGTAGGTGTAAAAAGTTTGCAGAGTCATTATTATAATTGGTTTTTAATAATTTCAGATATTGGGGATAATATTTAAAACTAAGAACATATTTTACTATATTACTAAAGATGATTAAGTCATCTATGTATCTAAAAAAAGTAACAAGAATAGAAACTAATGTTATCATATTCATAAAAGTGCAGATAAATATTGGCTAAACAGTTACTAACAGGCTCTCCTTGTGGAAGACCTTTAATTTGCTGATAATAAGAGTTATTGTGAAAAATATAATCTTCATATAGTACTAGATGAATAATAGAAAGATATTTATCATACGTAATTAGTTTATTCAAAGAATATTTGTTATAGGCTATTTTGAGAATTTTAACCATGTCCCCAATATCTATGGAATTAAATAAATCTTCAAAGTCATAGGTGTGAATAGAAATATTTTTTTTATCTTGCATGTACTTAATGATATATAAACTATTCTTAACTATAATCGAATTATCAATACTGTCTAATGTGGATTGACTAATCTTTTGTAGCTTTCTACCCGGAAGTGTAATATAAGTTTTAAAGCCGTTTGTTATAGTCCTAAATTTAATAGGATTTTTATGAAATTTTGGAGTTAAGAAAATATGAGGGAATTTAATATCCGAAATGCGTAAATCTAGTTTTTCATAAAAAGCACAAATTCCATTAAAAATTTCTCTATTGCTAGAATTAGATTTTTTAAAATCATTATTATTATGAAAATGTCTATTTAGCATATCAGCATACAACCATTTGCAAATAATTGCATAATTACCCGGAACTTTATCAACATAAACAATAATGAAATTCTTTTGTAGTTCTACAGTCTGATGCTTAATATTTTTGCAAATTATTCCACAATCAGTTTTATAGTTATTTTTCAGTAACTATTTTAAAACATTGCATTTAAATTCATTAAAAGCTTCAATAGGAAAAGTGTATTTAATTGCTAATTTAGTAATAAAGTTACAAATATCTTTAGAAATTTGTTTTTTAATGGCATTATTATTATTGAAGATCATTAATCTATAACTAGTACCTTTTGACATAATTTCCCTAACAGTATTATCTTCAACAATGTTCAAATTGCCTGTTACAACATGTTTGTGATGCTCGTTTATAAATTCAGGATAATCCCTATAATTACAAAGAAAGGTATTATTTTGCAAATCATTAATCTAACTGTAGTTAAAAATTGACTTACCAATTGTTTTATTATACTTAAACGCCTTTATAATGCAAACATTATTGATAGGTAAGCAATGTACATATTTATTAAATATTTTTGAAAAAATAATGTTATTATAAGATGTATTCATGAATAAAATTGTACAATACTCAGTAGTACTATTT
The DNA here is from genome assembly GCA_019973975.1 of Trichonephila clavata. Classification (NCBI taxonomy): domain Eukaryota; kingdom Metazoa; phylum Arthropoda; class Arachnida; order Araneae; family Nephilidae; genus Trichonephila; species Trichonephila clavata. The sequence goes on along the minus strand of BMAO01009728.1, from coordinate 149,407 downwards.
ACCAAATCTGTATCTTTTATATTGAATTTATGAATGAGAAAATTAATAATATCTTTAATAATATGTAAGGCTTCGCAATCTTGAAAATCATTCTTATTGAGGATAACTTTAGTATACTTGATTTCTTTTTTGTTCAAACCAAACAGGAAATATTTAATATGTTTAATGTTAAAATACTTTTCAAAGTTGCTACATAAATCATTAATTTTAGGAGCAATCTCAACTGGAAGTTTACTAGTTATTTTCTTCCTTTTGCCTCTTTTTATTCGTTTAACATAAACAATAATGAAATTATTTTCAATATATATATATATATATATATACAAGGGGTGATCAAATGAAAAGGTACGAAACGACACGGTGGGTACAAATATAGACTTCGATCCCACTGATGAACAAGCCGCAGGATTCCTTGTTCCCAGAATTCCTGTGGCTGTGACGAGACCCAGTCCTTCACAGTGTCCTTGAGTACGTCGTCCGAGTTGAAGCGCTTTCCTTTCAGGTGTTTCTTCAGTGGACCAAACACATGGAAATCGCAGGGTGACATGTCCGGACTGTAGGACGGATGGTCCAACGTCTCCCATTAGAACTTGTCCAGTTCCATTTGTGTGACTCTGGAGACGTGTGGACGCGCGTTATCATGGAGCAGAACCACACCCTCCGTAAGCAGCCCCGGTCTTTTGTTCTTGATGGACCTGCGTAGGCGTCGGAGTGTCTCACAGTACACATCGGAGTTAATGCTTTTTCTGTGCTCGAGTAATTCTGTGCTCGCATCATTTGGACGCCGCTTTTTATAAGAGCCTTTGCTCTCTCCTGCGCATGATCCGATACCAGTCAGAGTCTCCAATGGCATCCCGAGATGCCTCGCTACATTCTCCCTTGGCGGAATATGCAAATATTTAACTGTTTCATTTTTATGTCGTTTCGTACCTTTTCATTTGATCAGCCCTTGTAAATATATATATATATATATATATATATATATATATATTATGTGAACTTTAGGTTTACGTTCATAAGTTTGAAACAAGAATGAAAACTTTAATTATTGTTATATTAATAAAACTATTTTATGTGTTTTTATTGATATGATAGAATTGTTTTCCATTGAATATAAGTTTTTCTGTATAATAATTTATTCTGCCTCTGGAAAATCTCATTTATATACTTCCTGATTCCTTTATCAAATTTTACAAAATTGAAAGTGTTTTTAAACACATTAGAACTACATATGCATATACACATAAAACATATTATTTTTCATAAAAAAAAAAGTAAAACAGATTACACATTTATAGCTTATTTTAACAAATGAAATTGTTTTATTGGTGTTTTTTATTAATCCGCAGCTCACACAGAATTAATTAAACGACATCCGTAAAATACTTAAATATAAAAACACTACAATCATTCATGTAATAGATAGGGTATCTATTTCTGTTTATGTGATTATTGTATGAAATGGCGGTATTGTGCTTCCGAAAACCATTTGATACCAACATCGATTAAGTAAAATGCACCATTATTTCTGATATCCAGCTAATACTGTAACCTTTTTACAGATGCGTTCTACGAGATAATACTTTTACTAGTCGTTATCTTATCTTAATGTTATCCTTTCTGACCACTGGTCCGTGTTTTCCTGAATTACCCAATCATCTTTTGCTATAATAGAAATCTCCATTCTATCCAATAACACGTTCATTAGCTTAGCCTTTGGAATAAGCTAATAGACAATCTAAATGTGATTATGTCAGTAACTGGATAAACAGAAATTCTAAAAAAAATAATGGGCTATATAAAAATCATTGCCGAATTATTTTGCAGTACACAGATAACATATACTGTGTTTCTTTAAAAAAATCATTTGGATAGTAGTAATAAAGGTGAGCAATAAATATATATATATATATATATTTGAAGTAATAAATGACAATATATATAACGTAAAAATAAATGAATAGAAATATGAAAATTAAATTGGGAAATTAGAAATAATGCTTAGAAATAAATAATTATTTTTAAAAAAAGATTCATTTGATAAAAATATTATAAGACCATTACATCATGTGGTTGGTGGGGATGAAATATGCAAATCATCAGCATATTAGTGCGAAAGCACATCACGGGCAACCAAATCGCCACCAACTAGCGCTGTACAATGAAAGAACAGATTGTCAGTTTGAAGTATGGCAATTGTTTTTTCGTGTGTTTTATTACGTAAGCTGTTTACCTATACCTCGTGGAAGACATCGAGCATTTTTGACTAAATTTTTGTGTGTGTGATTCGGACGAGGAAGAATGTTAGCATAAAGGGATTGCGGATTATTCTTCAGAGAAATCTGCCAAAGTATTAGGCTACGCCAAGTAAATGAAATGCGGATCTGTCATCACTGGATGCAAAAGGAAAGGACGGACCGATGAAGCCTTTCGCACTCGCCTCGTTGCACCACTGTCTCTGATGACAGGTGGATTATGCGCATGGCAGAATTGGATGACACAGATACATCATGAACCATAGTATACCAGATTCAGTCTGTTATGTATCATTCGGTGCCCGCTTGTTCCATTTGACACCGTTTTCAGCAGAGTGAAATGCCAGCAGCGCGTCCATTGCTTCGTTTACTCTTGACTGGAAACCACAGGCGTTTGCACCGCCAATACTCCAATGAACGACAGACATGTATAACTGAATGGAACGGCATTGTGTTTACTGACAAATCCCACTTATCACTGCAACATCACGATAGTCGGATTCGAGTATGTAGACACCGTGGAGAGAGGCTCTTTAACTGTTGTGTTATGCATCGCAATACTGATCCTGCACCGGCATAAAGGTTATAATACTGGATTCAACTGCTGCCTCACTCTATTACGAATCACCGGTACACAGAACAGCCAGCACTACATCACTAAGGTGTTGCATCTGTGGTCCTCCCATACCTTCAGCGCTTGCCATTAGCCATATTCCAACAGGATAATGTGCGACCACGCGTGGCACTTAAGGATCAATATTACTTCTTTACCCATCAGACTGAACTGCTTTCTTGGCTTGCATGTTCTCCCAATCCATCGCCAATCGAAAACGTGTGGTCTATGCTTGCATAACAGCTGGTACGGGATACACCTTCCACTGCTATACCAGATCAAATTTGACCGAATGGACAGTATAAAGCATGGACTGCAGTACCCCAAGAATACATCCAAAGTCTCATAGATTCTATGCTGCGGCGGATGGCAGTGGTTATATCCCACAGTGACGGCTACAATTACTGCTGATCTTGTCATCATCTACTCGTCACAAGAAGCTGTAATTTTAATCGTTTGATCTTTGTACAGCATGTTATCTGCCAAATAAATTTCGCTGCGTTATATCTTATTTTTCTCGGTGTTGCATTTTTTATTGTGGCGAGCAGTATATATATATATATATATATATATATACCACGACACACACACACACACACACATATATATATATATGTGTGTGTGTGTCGTGGTTTTCGAGTGAAGATCAAGCCATTTTCATTTAAACGTCTTTATTCCATGAGATCATTTTGTAATCTGTTTGTAAGAGAGAGAGAAAGAGACGGACACGTGTTAAAACTCAAGAGTCCCCGACCATTCAAAAGCCAGATGTCTTCAAGTACATGTCTTATTGAAGCGGTATACTTGAGAATTTAAGGATGACATATAGGTAATAAAAATTAATGGTTGGAGCCGACAAAGTTAGAGCAATGTGTTCTATATTCCCGAACTGGGTAATAAATTTAATACTTGAAGATGTAACGGAAAGATAAAGGTTAGAAATGGACTAGCCATTTAATTTTTGATCTAATTTAATTATCCTTACACACACACACACACACACACACATATATATATATATATAATAGTGTGTTTGTAGATGTAAAGAGTGTATTTCAGGAAAAAAGGCTAAACGTCATATGCCTGTTTGTATGGTGTATGGTGCTAAAAATGCGCAATATAAGTCTTCTGAAATATGAAAAAAGGCATCATAATAGAAAAAGGGTAAAATGTATGTATATATTTCCTTTATTATTAATGTTTTACAAATACTAAAAATACTATATATTGTTAATCTACATACAATCACATTTTAAGCGGGCTTCAAGATGACAGTTATTTGGTTTATGTTGAGGAAAATTACACATAACCATTATGTTGATTATATAACCTAGGAAGAACGGGGAATGGGACCTCGAATTCCTGTCTTTTAATTAATCAAAGTTAAGCATACAATGCTCACTTTATTGCCTCTCCCTAATGATGCGCTCTCGTTTACTGAGTGGAATTTTGCCTTCCCTAGCATGTGAATAAAATTTATGAAGACTTAATACTTAACACTAATTTTCCTTAACAATGTCATAAATATTCTGTTTTCCCTTCTTGTATTAATAGAATCTATATCAATTAGGAAAATAAGACGGCTAAATAAAGCATTTATTTTCACATGTACAATTGCAAGTTGATAAGTTTTTATATCATTTTAATCAAATTAAAACTATATTTTGCTTTAAATAGTGCCAAATGTAAAGGCTTAATTCATAAACAAGATGCAGTGTAAGAGATATTTTATAATAACTAAATAATAAAAAAATAAACTGTGATATGTTTTAGGATACTTAATAATTTCGTAATCAGGATTATTCTGATGAGTTGTATACTTGCATATTTACTTTTACCATGCATAAGGGCAATATATATATATATATATATATATATATATATATATATACACATTTTATAACGATATTTAGAAAAAAAATATTCATTACAAAATAACGTAACAATTCCAATTGCGGTGTTTAGAAATGACTCAAAAATGAATCAATCTGGCAGAAGAGGCTTATAAATATAAAACTAATTTGTGTTAATCGTAATGGATTAAAACCACAAAGCAATTTGTTCAAAATTTGGTGTTACACACTTTCTTCTACAAAATTTGGTTTTAAGACGAGTAGCAACATTGGGAGAGGTAAAAAGTAGGACTTTTAGATGTTTTCTAATTAAACATATTACTTTATCCTATTACATATACTGTAATTATATTTTCAACAATAAATAAAGTATATAAAAGTAAGAAAATCGTTAAAATTTCCCATTAGCAAGATTTAAATGCCACACATTTACATGTAATATAAATTTTTAAATAAAAAAGCAAAGAGTTTCCTCATATGTATATATTTATACAAAACCTTTCATATGTAAGAGATGCAATTAGATAAACAAACATAATTATAAACGCTTTCAAAACAGAGCATTCGATTTATAACTTACATATGAATTGAAATATATCATTAATACTGAAGTTAGTGTAATTTCTTTTGAGGAGTTCTACTCAAAAATTTACGGTAATTGCAGAATTATTGCATAAATAGCACTCAGAGAAGCAACAATAAGGTTTTTGTTAATGAACCTAGTAATTTTAGCTCTGGTTAAGCGAAGAGTACGACACTTGAGTAAGCACATAATACTTAAAACTTCACTATAATCCATCGGAAAAACTTGACAGGTTCAACATGCAAGAGTTCATCTTCAGAACGTGTATTCAGTAAGATCAAATTCAAACCAATGATTCTTTTGCATCAAAACTATCTCTAGAATGTAAACATACGATATAAGAGCCAGATTTATTATTGAAACTGACATGAATTGTGTGAGTAAACAAAAGTTGGTTGAGAAATATCTTTACCAGTGTTTGTTGAATTTATTCTGTTAAATCTTAAAATACACCACCTCATTACGAGAATATGTTCAATAAATTAATAATATATAACAAATTAAAATATATATTTCCAAAAAAATAGTATGAACAAGATTTTAAAATGGAAATTGCTTACTGTTGAAATTATTTTACAATATAAAAGTACCCCCTCAAAATAAAAAACTTCCCTTAAATTCTAAAACTGAATTTTCTAAACAAACATTGGCTTCCAGATTTCATAACCTTGGAAGAACAAATTTTCGATTTCTTTCTTTTTTTAAAGCGTTCTTATTTGAAATAAAATATTTCTTTTCAGCACCCTAGTTTCAACATTTCGAATTTTTCCACTCTTCCATTTTTAGTCAGAAACCATTTTTATCCAACTTATTGGGTTGAGATTGGATCGCCTCTTTCTTTGAAGTCCCCCCATCAGTTCCATGTACACCTGGTGTAGTCGTTCAGTTTTCTAAATTATTTCTCTTGAAGGAAAGTCAATGCTACGCTTAAAGGATTTCATTAGGTAAACGGTAAATAAGTTATTTTTCGTGTTCTCAATCACAAACACCAAAATCTGAATTGGATTTAGTTGTTTAATTTTAAAGTTGTATTGAAATAACAAAATTCATAAGCAAAGCGTCATTAACCAATTTTTTTTTTTTGCATAGACACATGCATAAAATATACACTTTAATTTAAGAAAAAAATACTAAATATTTTAATGTTAGAAGAGTAAATTTTAAATAATATAAGACAAAAAGAGTATTATTATTTTTTATGCTTAATTATTTTGTATTATTACAATGGCTATACCTACCTATATTTTTAGGTACCGGATTTTTACACTTCCTCTCGATAGTTCAAGGGCATATTTTGTCATCTTTCCCACTTTTTATAAATAAGTATAATTAATTAATTTACACAATAAGAGACTTTCGGTCCATAACACCACCGCGAACCCTCTAGGGATAAAAAAGAAACATATTTACCGAATTTCAAATCAGTGTGTATAACAGCTTAAAAACTGGGATCTTGTTTTTCTGTAACATCACTGCAACATATGTGTGGATAGATTTCCGCAAAATCCATTCTTAACGAATCACTACACAATAAGAGCTACATGTTTGCCAATTTGTAATTTGTAGGACTAATAGTTCATAAACGGGAATTTGTGTCAGTAACTCCATCGCAACTTCTTAAGAAGTCAATTTCCGCAAAAACCATTCTTAATTAATTCCTGCTTCTTAGACATAATTTTATGAAATTTCAAGCCTGAAAGACAAATAGTTCTGGAGATTTCATGCTGAGTGAGTGAGTCGTTTTCCTCTCAAATATATGTAGATAATAGGTACAGATACTTACAAAATCAAACTATTGATTTTATAATTATTATGTTTATCCATTATACAGTAAAATGAAGAGAATATTTCCTAATAAATAATTTTTAATAATATTACTTGCAAAAATTTTAAAATCATTATTACAATAAATTGATCTGCATGCAATTTTCAAGAATACACACAAAATATTTTAAAATAAAAGTACTTTAAAAAGTTGTTTAAAAATTCATTGATATTATTTTTTTAACTAAATCAATAATTAAAAATCTACATACCAAAATATGCAATGTTGTTTTAAAAGAACTAACGGATTTAATCAAATTTCAAAATATTAATTATTTTTTCTCAAGTTTTTCCGCATACTTTTAATATGTTTGAAAGCGCGCATATAGAATCAACTATTTATATAAGTTAATGTAGTTGTATTACAAGAACTCATTAAATCTATACAAAAACAAGACAAAACTACCTGATTTCGATTAGTGTACTACAATAACTAAGTTTAAAATGTCAATATCAATCATAGCAATACAACAAAATGGAATACTTATTTTAGCTAAACATAAATATTTGTTGACTATCATTAAAACAACGGTACGAAGTATTTTTATTTGCAATTACCTTCTGGTATTTTTTGATTGTTAAATATTCCAAGAGCAAATCTATTTTCAGCACGGAACAAACCCATGGCATATTTTCTTCTAATTATATTGAAGGAATGCGTACGAACAACTATTCTACATTCTCAAGATTTCAAAAATAATTTTTGTTCGGCGCGGCATCTGTCAGAACTCATTTTTAATTAACGGCGTTTATCCCGAAATTGAAATTCTTCTTCCAAACCATTTATGCAAACTTCTTCCTTACCATCAGTTTTCAATAATACGAAAAGTAACAAAAAATACGAATAATATTCAAAGGAAAAACACATTCCACATTCGAAAAGCATATTAAAAATGTCGGATGTGCCGTCAAATTAGATATTTATAATGCATCAGACAAAATATTTTGCATTCTGTCTGAATGAGTGAATGGATTACAAGGAGAAAAAATTAAATATAAAAAAAGAAGATTAAGAGTATTCTCATTGTTCGACAAGGAAAAAAGTAAATTTTTTATGCTATAAATTGGAAACATAATAACAGTTAGTTCATCTTTCACATGATTAATTTTACAGCTGTCACAGCACGAAAGTAATTACATATCATTAAAAGAATTTAACTTTCAGCGAAAAAAAGAAAGACGGGAAAAGAATAAGAAAAACTGAACAAATTCTAGGTGGAGATAAGTACTGTCTTTAACTACTAAATCGATAAGAAGTCGTTTCACTGGGGTCTTAATTTGAAATTTCTCAGTTAAATGGGCGTATTAAGTATTTTCAGGATTTAAGATAACCACAGGAACATTTTGGAATCATTGATAGGGAATACTTAGCTTCAGTCTTTTTCGTTTCTAATAAAGATTTATTTTTCTTTTCCTGTTAATCATATAATGGAGAATTCTTAAATGATAAAGTTCAATCAGAGATGGATTAACTCTATCTCTTTTCAGTCTTTAATGCCTAATTTTTGTATGATTGCAAGTAACTAAGATTGCATCAAATGATATATCTTGAAGAGATACCAATAATGCGAAAACAAACGAAATAAAATTAATCTGGGCATTTATCTAAGGGTTAAAAAATTCATTTGAAGTTGCAAAAATGATTAAAGCGTAGTGTATAGCTTTGATAGTTTTTATATTGAATTTAAATATTTATCACAACAATAATCTATTAGTATTCTTTTTCTTTTCATTTATGTGAAAAAGAATAAATATTGCATGCCGTTTCATTCTCAATTGCATCTTTTTGGATTAAATTTCCAAAATAATTACTTAGACAAAAATATCTATGAGAAATAAAGAATATCAAAAATTTATTTCTTATTTAAAAATAAGTCTCATTTAAGAAAAGTATCTTAAACTGCATTTACATTTTAATTGTTCAAAGTACCTATATTTGCAGAAATTACTTTTGTATACTTAAAATATTTATCTTTATAGTATTTTATCTTCAATTCTGTACACTTTTTTTGATTTAAAAAACATTAACATGTAAAAGGATAATTATATTTAATTTTGTATTTCGAGATTTTCACTACAAATAGCTCCTTAAATTTAATATACTTTTGATACATCTAAAAGTATCAGATATTACATTTTTCTTATAACGCGAAAACCAATTTTCAAATTGAAATTACCAAAATTATGCATTTATAGTTAAAGAAAATATTTAAACAGATAGTGGAAATATAACAAAATTACCATAATTCTAAAACATTGATTATGATAAATTTCACAAAAAAATAAGCAAGTCGAATGTTTATCTATCTAAAACGCAAGATAATTGAACCTATGGGTCTCCATGTATCATTAGACACTGAAGTACTTATACATCAGTGATTTCCTCAATTTCAACGACACGATTGCTGCTTATGACTCTTTAGGGATTAGTCTGTTACTCATTATTTACTAGTTAATTAACTTTCCTACGTCTTTGCACTAAGCCAGTGCTTATAGTATGTATTTTATGTCTTTTCCAACATCCGATATATTTTTTTTTAATTTGTAATGTTTGTTATACGTAACATTTTTGCACACGATATTTTTTTTTCTATTTTCTCCTCTGAAACATGTTTGCTCCAATGAAAAAATTTAAAATAATTTAATATTTCGCTTCCTGATTTAAACATAAAATAACAGAAATTATATTTCTTCAAATTGAACAATATATTTTTATATGATTGAGTTGACAACAAATTATATTTCCTAGTGTTATAAGGCTTTAGGAGCCGAACAAAGCAATTGGATTACTTTTTTTAATTAAGTATTTAAAGCCTAATTACATCAAAATAACTATAGTTTACATACATTTTAGTACAGAACTTTCTGTAATATTGCATTACACCATCCTGCAAAATCTCAGTTTTATACACGAAAATGAAAAAGTTAAATCCTTGCATGCAACATTGTATTTACATGTGATTTTAAATGATTTTTTTTTAAAAAATGCACATTATTTCTTAGCAATAAAATAAATTTCCATTGAAGATACTATATTTCGAGTTACATTTTATTAAAGAAAATGTCTCTTATTGATATAATTTTCTTTCTTATGCATCTTCACTGCATATAAATATGAAATAAAAATTAAGATTTATAATTTAAATTCTTCATATTTACTCTTAAATAATGGAAGAAATGTTAATGAATAAAAATGTACTCTTAGTAGATAGAAAACAATATTTACGATTATTCATAGTCATATAGCCTCAATTTAAGAGCTTTTATCATGATACTATTTTAACCATGCTTATGTGTACGTATATTTTATATATATTCATAAACAGATATTTAATGTATTTAAATGTTTCATTACCTCTTCTAATCTTTTACGTTAAGAGCTTCCGACTAATTAAATCAACTCTATTTTGAAACTTAGTAAGAAAAAAAAAGATTCAAGCATTTCAAAGCATATATTAGACAAATTAATTTCGGATACATTAACAACGTTATTTCAATACCACAATTTTTTACACTATTCAAAATATTCAGAAAGGAAATTTTAAGTTATTTTCTATGTTCCCTTATATATTTTATATACAATTAATTCTCATAAGTAATTAAATTAAAAATAAACATTATATAAATAATTATAATTAGTTATATAAGTAATTAATCCTTATAAATAATTAAAACAAAAATAAAAATTATATACATAATTGCATGAATAATATAATAGTTGTAAATAATTATAAAAACAATTAATTTTTATACCATTTTCAATTTTCAAAAAATTTACCAGCAGAAAAAATATTTTTTTTTTTCAAAAAAGCCTAATTTTTCGGAACAAAATTTATATATGATTCTTTTTTCCAAAAAGTATGGAGCATATAAATTTAAAAAAATGATTTTTTTATAGTCATTATACATTATATATATATATATATATGTATACATACAACCAACATGTGTGTTTGTGTATCATTGAAAACATGATTTTTAATCAAATCATAAATAGGTACACATAGTAAAAAAATAAGGGTACAATCGATTGTTGAATCATTACTTAATATAATGAAATACTTCCAATAAAAAGAGAAAAGAATACTTCCAAAGACACTTTGCATAATGTATAATGTATGGTATATGTATTTATGTTCAGATAATGTATTTATGTGCATATTTTATATATAATGTGTCACTTTTTTTTTTTTTTTTTTTTGCATTTGTAAAAAATAATGTTTCACTTTTAGTAAATCCTTCCTTAGTTAAAATGAATCATCTAAGCCATTTGATTTTCATTCTTTTGATCTCTGCTTATTGTTACATATTAAAAATGCAATGGTTATTCATATACTTCTCTTTATGGAAATATTAGCAGCAAAATAATTTTAACAAAATTAGAATAACCATAAAAAAATGTAGAAAGGTACCAATTATTTTTTTTTCTAAAATTAAATCGTAACCAAAAATTTTGAAAGTAGGATAATAGTTTTTGTGTCCACGTTTTATTTGGCTGAGGCTTAAAATTGACAAAGTTTTATGCCAATAGCCATCGCGATGTTTTACGTGACCACGGTACTTGACGTTTAGAGGTTGCCGATGCACGTTAAAGGTTCCATGTCCTCCTGTTGTTGAACATTAGTAGTTAGAATAAAAGTGTGCCAACTCAAATCAAGTACTTGTCACTTGGCCAAAGTTCAAAATTTCGAAGTTCACTGTTAATAAACCTGGAATTTCTTTATAGTGCCATGTTAATATTACTCTCACTCACTCATTCAAGATGCTTTAGAGCGCGACTTTAATAAAATACTAAGAGTGTAACCAAATTTGTTTAGTTTAGATTAGCATATATTAAATTTATTTCAGTTTTACCTGATAATATGTACGTTAAAGAAAGATACGAAAATCGTAGAAAACAATTTAAAAGCATGTTACCCTTAACGAAATAAAAAAAAGAAACACACAATAATTTTAGGGTACAAGTGACGTTAAGGTCAGTGCCGGTTTATAAACTGGGCACTTGTGGCGGTCGCACAGGGACCCGGATAAGCTGGACTTACCAGATTATCTGGTTATAAATTTCGATCCACTAGTGTTAAGGGACTTCTAGATCTTCAACTCCCAGGACTCTAAGTAAACTTAAATTGGCACTAGTCAAGAGGCGAAACGCAAATAATAGAAATACTTTTTAAGAAGATGTCACAAAGCCCATACAGAAAAATTTATTCCTTCATTTTACTGTGTTAAAGAGGAAGAATATTAGATGGGATTCCTTTCTCTCAAATAACATTAATAACAATTTATTAAAATAATATTCTATAATTATTGAAACTTCTAACCATTAACATGAATAATTATTTTACATTTTTTAAATAATTATATTATAGAAGTATTTTTTTTAAGGTTACTTTGTGTGAAATTAATCTCTAATAATTATGTTTACATTCAGAGGAAATTCTTTAGATTACATAAAATGTTTCAGCATTAAATATTTATTAGGGGTAACACAAAACTTACACAATGCGGTTTTAATTAAAATAAGATGTGAACGCATGTTTTTCGGCACACATTTTTTTTAAAGCGATAAAAAAATTTAGGTATTTCTAAGATGGGAGAAAGGGAATGAAAATTTTATCAATTATATATAAAAAGAACTAAGATAAAACTATAAAACTCGTTGATATTTATTCGAAAAATATTTTCAACTTTAATGAAAATGATATTCGTTTTGAAAGGGAATATTGAAAGAAAATAATTAGTTTCACATAAACAAAGGGATAAATAAAGGAAAAGGTTGGTCTAAAAATGTATCATAATATTTTTCTATTATTTTTTAATTATCATGTTTAACCACTTATATAAGCAACAGCATCATGTGATGCACTGTTCGCTATATGAATTTTTCCAAATTAAAATTTACTTGTTTTGTAATTTTACTTGTAATCTTAAGATAAATGAAAGTCTTTATTTTTTTCACAATGCAAATGGATAATATTCTTCTAGGATTAGAAGAGAAAGACGGTTATAATCCTTTTTCAATTATTAGAGATATATTTTATTTTTACAGGTGATGAGATGCTTATGTTATAAGAGATTATTAATATTTTTATGTCTTGAAATTTTCTGCATAATTGAGTGAAAGTTCTCGGGATGTATTCTTTAGGAAATAGATTAATAGTGTAAGACATTTGCTTACATATATCGAAGAATATGTTCCTTTCTCTGGATTTTAATATAATCTCTCTAGAAATAATTTGATGAGGCTACGCAAAATGTCGTATTTTTGTATCTTTTTTTAATTCATTTCATTTGAATGTTTAATACTTTAATCTCTGTATTTCTTATCCTAAATAAAAAATTTAAAAAAAAAAAAGATTAAGGAAAATAAATGTGTCAGAAAATGGAATTATACTGCATTACGCCAAATATTTAATATTATTTAATACGTCATAAATGCGTTGCTATCTTCCCTATTCTGCGCAATCTGCAGAATTAGGTTAGCAAGTAAATTACAAATTAAAAAACACTCTACAGAGGATTTTTTGTTTCTGAGAAACATTGCTAAAAGTTATTTTTTTTTTTGGTTCCATCTGTATTTAACACTGTATTCTAGGTTTTTATATACTACAATCTTGAAATTTTTATTGCAAGTACGTCAGTTTTTATAATGCATATGTGTGTACTTACATGAGTTCATAACTGAAATGAAAAGATTATTGCATATAAAACTGATTTAGCATGGAAAATTTAATTGAAGTTAAATCAAGAAATAATGATTTAATTATATATATATATATATATATATAGTATCATAAAATGAAAAAAATACACAGCATAGAAAAATTGATAGTACTAAATTATACAGCTAACAAAACTAGAAGATTTAAACCAGATTTCAAGAAACAATATAAAAAATGTGATGGAAAAGTATATATATATACTTTTCCAAAAAATATTTTACATGATTAAACAGCTTGGGATTCCATGGGAAATTTGAGAGTTTGCTTAAAGCATAACTTTTTTCAACATAGCTACAAATTACTTTCTTATTGAAAAATGGAAATTTTAAAATAGAAAAAAAAACTCGATGTAAAAAAATTGAGTATTTAGCGCAAATTAAAAATTTCGATTAATTTTGCAACAAAAAGGAAAACAAATACACACTATGTACGAACTAAAGCAGAACTTAGACAACTTGTTTATATTTAATCAGAATTTTTATCTATAATGTAACCACAAAACCAATTTCTAGTTGAAATCTAATTAAATAAGCCTGCCTGTGAAACTTCCTAATTTTAGTTCTGGTAGTTACAAATCTGAAATGTTTATTACCCATAACTGTCTTTGGGAGTCGATTTTCGCAAAACCACTATCTTAGCGGCTGTTTGCTCAACAAAAGAAACATGTGCTTCAAACTTTAAGTCTGTAGGTTTAATAGCCCCCGAGATCTCGTTATGAGTGTGTGTGAATGAGTCACTGTTCTTCTAAATTTGTGTGGATTATTCAAAATAAATCGTCTGTAGCTTTCATATGAGCTGTAAAACAGTAAATATGAAAAAAAGTAGTGGGATTCTAATTAATTCTGGAATACTTAACAACATATAATAATCTTAATAAAAAATAATAATAATTTTAGAAACTGGACAGGATACTGAGCAAAAAGAAAATTAATTAAAAAAAATAATAATTTTAGATTTAGACTTGTTTAATAACTAATTATTATTCAATCTCAAAGCTATTGTGAACACTTTTCAAAATAATGTAATAAGTTAAAAGACTGTAAGTCTTATTTATAACTATATAAAATACAATTCCATGCATATAGATTTAAAAAAAAATAAACGCGCATGTAACCAAAACTCGCCAAATTTCAGCAAATGCATTAAATTATGAAATTTATTTCAAGTTCTTAAAAATATTAATGAATTAGCTAATTATTCTTGCTCTAAACAGTGTGAAAAAGAACAAAATGTTATTGAAAGTTTTCATGATTTCAATACAAATTTAAACAACACCTTACACTTAACTGAGCAAACTAATTTATCTTCACCACAATCCAATTTAATTTAATGAAAAGTAAACGTTCATAAATGACGTAAATGTGACAGAATATATTTTTTCCCTATTGCTTAATTCTATTTATAACATAATGCTCCAAAGACAAGTTTAATTAGATAAAAAAAATTTAGATATTAAAAATGAATTTATTCGATTCCCATTAATTAAAACTGTCACAAATACGGTAAACAACATTAAATGATCGAGTAGCTCCAAGAAGTTGATGGAAAGAAAGTTATAAAAAGGGCAGGAATCAATTTTAAGTGGTTGAATAAGCTTCAACTCCAATATTGGGATTAATTAGAACCTTGCTTATTACTAAGAGATCAATACTGACTTGTATCCATCATTCCTCGGTTAATTGAAGCGAACCCGCTAGGTGCCTTTCTTTACGTCAGTAATCATTTTCCTTCCACGTGATTTTTTTTATTATTATACAGTAATGAATCAGTCTTATTCAGTGGAACAAGCAAAATCTCAACTTAGATTTCGCTCCTGCGAAACATTAAGTACTAAATCATTGCTATTCCAATGCTTTCAGTTTATCTTTCGTCCTGGATGAATGAGTCGACTTTAAGGGATCATATATGAATTGCGGATGGTTTATTCTGTTTCAGCAATTGGGTTGTACTTCTTTCAGAGAGCAAAAAGCTACATATGTATATCTATAATATTTGTAATTGCCTTATGCTGAATGATTGATTGTACACTTACTCACACAATTTTCCAATGCAAGAATTTAAACTTTCAAGCACATACAAAGCTATAAATGTATTGATTTTATAAATTTACTAATTTTAAATTGTTTGCGGTGTTAGTCTAAGATTTCTCTGTGTTTGCGGGAAGTTTTAAAATGGTGATGTGCAGTCGGGGTATAATTATCGTAAAATCAAGCGTATAACGAACACTTTAAATACAAAAAATAAGATCGAAATATAAGGGTGCGAGTTATACGTCAGGTATAAAAATAAAAGTTTTAAAATAAAAAAAAAGAGGCGCATAGAAAAAAAAATTAGACATTAGCTACGAGAAATAATATTCTTTATGAACTTAAAGGTTTGTAGTTCTCAAAACACACTATTTTTTTTTCTAAAGCTTATAATAATAACTCGAAATAATGACTTCAAATCACGTGAACATTGCGCATGTACATTTCACGTTTCTTCATAAAAAATAGGCCGTGTGTTTTGCGGCGAATATACCTAAAAATTCAAAATTGCACATTGAAAATAAAGATGCGCATTATACGGCGATGGCCTTTATTCTCTGGATTTTACGGCAATAATTTTAAAAGGACTTCATACACTTATAAATCGTTTTTTTTTTTAATGTTATGAAAGTAGTTTTAGTAATATTTTTCCTTGTTATATAAAACTTCACTTAACACTAACATTAGTCTATTTAATTTAATCTTTTAATAATAATAACATATTCATTCTCCCGATTCCTTTCCACATAGCCCAATAATACAGGCAAAATACAATTGAAGTTTGGAGGGCCTGAAAACAATGATTAAACCTGCAATCTTAGTTCCTAAGGCTAAGAGTTTGCTATTATATTCATGAGGCTTATTTCTTACTATATTTTCCGGTTTTACATATGTTTTTCCTTTGTCCATTGCTCATTTAGAATTATAACTATTTAATACAAATATAAGGGTCGCCAAAATGGAATTGGTATTACTGTAAAAACTTCGCAGTTTGAGGGAAATATGACTACATGCCACTTTAGAGGGCGCACAGTGCTACGAATGCATGCAGTATCTTCAGATCCCACCGGATGAGTGTGATAACTTGGAGGCATGTTAAAACTCAACGTTCACATCATGGATGCCTCCAAATGGTACGACTGTTGAAGCTGTCCCGTACTGTGTCCAATGAATAAACTGAGAAAGAATCTCAAGAAACATTTACGTGGCATGCTGCCAGGCTAAGTCATTATTTTGCATAATTCTGCTTGTCTTCATGGGGTTACGGCCATTTCTCTGAAAGGTTCTGAAACATCCCCCTACATCCCGGACCTATCATCATGTGAATATAATATACTCAATCCACTCCATAAAGCACTTAAGGGACAATGATTTACCAACGATATTAAGATCCAAATTATTGTTGAAAATTGGTTCTACAGCCGATACCGGAGCTTCTTTAACCAGGGTATCTATCATGCCGTGGATCGCTGGGATACTTATTTCTATCAATAAGGTGACTTTGTCTAGCCTATATGTTACATACGTATTACTTCTCTCCTTTGTATACTAATTTTGTAATAATAGCATTAAACCATTTGTTATACTGACCATAGTGACTCTTTCATTTGAGTGACCCTTCTATTATTATTATTAGTTACTTATAAAGAATTAAAGATTTAGGGTAAGTTTAATATTTTAAATATATACATTTTAAAAAAAAGATTTAAATGAGAATTTATTTATTTTTCAAGCAAATTGAGGGAAGAATTACGTTCTCTCTTTATTGAAGTTTGTCCAAAAGAGTATTGGTGTTTCATTCCTAAGTGTTATTGTCACATGCTCATGTGGCGGATCTTAGGTTCAAGCCTAGAACAATTGAAAATACACGTGTGTATAAGGGATGATGCACATTAAATCTCTAGTAGCTCAAAAGTCCTATCTTGGCTGTGCTAGTTTAGGTCTCATTGATCGTGGTTTAAAATTACGAACCCTCGATAATAGATCCTCGCTTTGCTTTATAGTGTTATATTGATAAATCACGTCAGTAACGAATTAAATAATGTTATGGACATTTTTCACAAACAGCAAAATGTTATACTTTTTTTAAAACCAATTTTTATACTATACAATTTATAGTTTAATGATCGGGTTAGACAAAAATGGAAAAAAAAATAAAGTGAGATGCAAATCATTTAAAAAAAATCTGTTTTTTGTTTAGCTTGACTTGTAACTTTATTACAAATCAGCGACTTTTCTTTCCTAAATTATCCCAATTTAATTATTCCACACAGTAATAATAATTCTATAAAATACTAGGGGAGAGTACCCCCTGTATGCCTAACAGTGAACCAACCCCCATTGTGCAAATTATACGAATTTTGTAACCATTCGTCAGATTATAAAACTGTAATCTACATTTATTAAGTAGTTCTACTTATTTGTGTTCATATTTCGTAAATTTTTTCTGGGTACTTCTTTTCATTTAGATTCATTACTGAAGCTGAATAGTCCAACTCTTCATTGATACAGTTTTTAGATTTTAATAAAACGGCAGCTTCTTCTTGCAACTTCCTGGAACTTTGAGTATTTTTCCGTTGATTGTAAACAAGCATTCGTATGAGACAATGGCTTTCTTCTAACGCAATGATTCCAGGCCAGGGAATCATTGTGATATTTTTCTTCAAGAGCTTGCAATAATGTACTATAGCAACTGCATTGGCAACGTCATGAAACAAGAACATGGACAGTTGCCAGTTCTGCATCAACAACACATGTGAAATCGAGTTTGCCATTTAACGAGTTATCTGGAGCATTGGCATTGTTGCGACCGTTCATAATTATTTGAGTACAGCATAACAAAAAAAATAATAAATAAAATTTATAGAAAGAGATGACATATCCGGATTTTTTTGAAAATTTTAATCAGCAGATATTCTTTGATTTGTATGTATTTTCAATCTTAGAAAAAGTAGCCGTAATTCTTCTAATAATATAGAGAATGGAAACTCTCTCTGATATTATACCTTATGTGTTTATAATGCTTTATATTTTATTATTTTTGTATAAGTAATAGTTAGTGTGAAAATGAAATTTAATCAATAACTTTTTGTGAAATGAATTCATTCCTGATATATAAATTTATTCAAAACCTTTTTTGTTGTTGCTTAAAATAAGTTTTTTTTTCATAAAATGGAATACGGAAAATTTATCCATGTATTTTATTTATAAGTGGCAGAAGTTTATGATTTATCTAAGTAGTAAAACACGGCGAGAAGTAATAAAATTTAAAATTACCCTTCGAAACTTTACATGCATAAAACTTGCCTACGTTTGGGCAAAGACAGAAAAAAAAATCTCAGTTGACACGTTCAAAAAAATACGCCGATCGATAAAGAAAGGACTTAGTACAAGATGTATCTTGCAGTTTTAAGGAAGACACACTTCATATATAACTCAGAATTAAAAAAAAAAGATATTTCTGTTCTAAACCGTTTCCCAAAACTACATTGCAGAAACAAGTTAGACGAACGTTTCAAACTTTTTGGAGAAACAACATAATTAAATATTTTTTTCTTTACAGGAAATAAAAAAAGAATCTTGAAAATCAAACATCTGTTGTTTGTTTTTACAAGCATGTATAAATTTTTATTCCATATTTTTCTAAAATAATTTAATAGATGTTTAAATAAGGAAATTTTATGAAATTAGGTTTACGCTTTATTATGTTAAAATTTTGCTCTTAGGTTTTTTTTTTTCCTTCTGTATTTTATAAAATGCATTAAAATCGAAGCAAATGCTTATAGAAAGCAATTTTTTTTTTAATTTTCAAACAGTAATATGAATTTAATTTAAATCTCAGAAAATTTCGATGTTAATATGAAGCATATATTATTTCTTTTGTATAATCACAGCGATAGTAAATGTTTTTCATTATATGGGAAAATATTTTCAGGTGTGTATTAAAATTATTTTATGTATCAAAGAAATATATTGACTTTATTTGGATAAGAATATTTCTTTGAAAAGTACTTACATGTTGCTTAATATAAAAAATGCACCTATGACAAAAAGTGTGTTACATGTATAAAAAACTCTTTCAAAAATATAGAATATAATGCTATTTTATATAAAATTACGATTTTTTAGTTCCATATATTTAGAAATAATTTTTATTGTTAAATGTATTTTTTTTCGAATCTAAATTGTCTTAATATCTTGAAAGGCTAAAGAAAATAAAAATATTTTTCAAATCTCAAGTGCAGAAACTACATTCCGCGCGTTATCACTTTTATTAATAAGAATGAAAGCAAACGTATTTAAGAAACATTTTGTTAAACATATTATTTCCTTAATCTTTTAATTAAATGTTTTGGTAGAAATTGATTTGATTTTTAAATATAATATATTTCACCCTTCTACCTTTTTAAACGCATTGCGCGTGTATTTTAGTTTTATATTTGTGGGAAAAATACTTTATCATTATCGCTATAGATATATTGTTGTCGTTCTTCTTGAAAGTTATTCATAATAAAAAAAATGCTTTCCAACTTCAATAATATATATTTTTTTGCCTTATGAATCTCTGCTTATTACGTTAAACGAAAAATTAATTATGCTTTCTTTGATTAGTGTAGCAACTACGAAATTAATTAGTGATAAGTTTTTCAAAATTATGCGCGAGACAGAGCTCCCTTCATTAAAATCACATCAAGAACCTTAAGGGGCAATGAATTAAATACCTAAATATCGATAGTGGTTATGATATTTCTTGTAATGCAAGAACATAATTTTTTCCCCTCTGGTTGATTTAAAGGAACTTAATGAATTTCTTCCTAATACAATGCAGGAAAAGAATTACATTTAGAGACTTATGATTATTTGGTTAATTTATAGAAGCTTCTATTAGAATCAATATATAGAGTATATTCTAAAAGTTTTCTAGTTTGCCATTACGCGTTGGAAACTGCTATTTTGGATAATAAAATTAATTATTATCATTCTTTTGATTTGCTTCCTTATTTTATAACTATTTTACACTCGCATATCACGCTTCCCGCCATTCTGATTTACAGTTCCTTCTTGATTCACATAAATATCAATTATGCTAAACTTTTGGACACCAGTCTATATATATATATTTACATTTAATAATGTATACATTATGAAGTTAGTCAGGAAGTGAATAAATGGACCTGAGAGGATTCTGATATAACTGATCAATTTGAAAGTTCGATTAGTGAATCTGAGAGCAGTGATGATGGAATTGTACTGTTTACCTGGGGTGACGGCCTTTGGATCTCATGCTTTGAAGTTTATCTCACAAGAAAAAAATTACTGGTGTATATTTACATTGTGCATAAATGTAATAAAATTCTGCTTTAATGTTTAAAACGCTTTTTAATTTTTTTTCACTTGGCCGGAAAACTAACACATTCAGTTATACATGTTTGCTTTGCTTAAAAGTAAATTTTTCCTATGTCAAGCTAAAAATTTACCCTAAATTTAAAAAAAAATACTTATATTTTACGTACATTCAGCTTTACATAATTATCTTGAATAAAAAAATGGGCACTTTGATGACAGTTTTTTTTTTCAAAATTATGTGACAATTAACAAACTGATTTATAAAATGATGTGGATTCCTCGTATATATCCAGCATGCATACAAACATACATACACATATATATACAGTATTTATTCGAATCTAAGCCGTCATCGATTCCTAAATTCTCAACAAGATTTTGTAAAAAATGAAACATAGTGGAAAATTGTTTATCAATATCTAATTTTACAAAAATAAATGTAAAATGAGAGAGCTAACAAGAAGTGAATAATAAGTTGTCTTATCGGAATTATAAAAACCCCATCCAACATTTTTCCACTTCGACTCTAAGCCGCATCCAATTTTCAGTAGCATTAACATTGGAAAAAAAGGGCGACTTACATTCGGTGTAATAAGGTAAATGTTTCTCATCAGAATATTTAATCTACTGAAATGTTTGACTTCATATATATATAATTAACATTTCCTTAATTATTAACAAGCTTAGTAATAGTATTGAATTGAAACATATTAATTCAAGTTTAAATATTATATTTTATGTTCAATATCCTCGCATTATCTGAAAGCATCTGAAATTGATGGCTGTAAAGATCACTTGATTGCTTTCACATCGCCTTGGAAGTATGTTACGATATCATTCGCTTAATTGTATTACATTTATCACTGTCACAAGTTTTGCGTCGAATAAGCAATTATAACATTTTCCATTTTGGCAAGCTCTCAGACAATTGAGAATGCATTAATAAATGTAACGTATTTATTAGAAAGAATTATATTCCAAATAGATATGAAGACTTTGAAATTTAGCTGCATTTTAGACATCAACACATAGCAAAATTAAAACATTATCGTTAACTCTAAAGCACATTAAAAATAAATTATTTTATAAAAATGTAAAGTAAATTTATTTCCCGCAATGTTACTACAAATTTGCCTTGGTATATTTAGAGCATGTGGAATTTTCTGCAAGTATAATCTAGAACTACATAATATCAATTTATAGACAAAATTTGTTAAATAACAATGGATATGCATTTGGATATTTACTTTTAAATTTCAATAAAATTATAACCTGTAAATAAACCAGTTTT
The DNA here is from genome assembly GCA_019973975.1 of Trichonephila clavata. Taxonomy (NCBI): domain Eukaryota; kingdom Metazoa; phylum Arthropoda; class Arachnida; order Araneae; family Nephilidae; genus Trichonephila; species Trichonephila clavata. The sequence goes on along the minus strand of BMAO01009728.1, from coordinate 126,893 downwards.
GATATTCTGTATGAAATATAATACTCTTACCCACATGGTATGCTTAATGTATTGTAATATTTTTAAGAGCCTCAGAGATATTTAATTTGTTCAATAAAGTAATTCGAATGAACAAAAAAAGGAATGAAATTAAAATATGTATTAAATTAAGGCATTGTTGCTTTCGAATTAAAACTATCATTGAAATTGCAAAATATCATTATTATTCCATTTCAATATACATATGAAATGTTTTTTTCTGCTTTATCATATAGGAAGTTGCACAGTTATTTGTCTGGCACTTATCATTGAAAACACATTAAATAAGTTTTTATATTCTTACGGAAAAAGAAAAAAAACACATACTTTTACATATTTGTACTACTTTTAATTTCTTTCAAATATTTATAACACTGACGCGGCCTTCAGTATATAGATCTACATTCAAAAATAATTTATAATCAAACAATTTTTCTCTCTGAAGAAGCTCTCTACATTATTTTTATTTTTGTTTCAGTAACAAAATTGTTTTGTCTCAAATCTATATATAAAATCGAAATATATAAATTTTCAAAAAGATCCTAATTTCATATTTTTCAAAATTTTTAATATATTTCTGCTCATCAAATATATAAAAGGCAATTGCATTTTTAATATTACACTTTGAAATTTCACATAAGCAGAATGTGTTCTTGTATACTCATATATCCAACTACCAGTTGCATAAAATAGCGAAACTTGGCATTAATATTATCCGAAACATTAACATTACAAATTATAATCAGTAAAATAATTTAAAAAACATAAATGAAATGTAGCCTAAAAATTTCTACGAACATTCGTTGAATTTTAATATTTATATTTAAACATTTTATTTTATTAAAAAAAATTTTTATTTAAAAATTTAATAAAAATTACTTATTTATATTTTAATATTTAACTGTAAGCTTATTTTTAATAATATATTCTTTAAAAAATCAGTTTCCTATACTTCGCACGCACGAGCGCGTTACTGTTATGTTTCACATTCATTTAATATTTTTTAATGAAAAATCTAAGATATGTTATGAAATAACTGATAAGTTGTATTCTATACGTATAAGTACAATAAATATGACTTTCATTAGTAAAAAAAAAGGCTTAGGATAATACTTGAGATAACAAAAAGAGAGCCATATAAGTAAAATGTCTGTCTCAATTAAGTACTTTCTCAATACCTTTAATTAAATGGAGTGCATTAAGCTTTGTCGCAGTTTCACGTCTCATTAAAACAGTACAATAAAATAAATTTAACTAGTGGATTCCTATGCATATTATAATAAGAAATAAATACTCTTAATTTTATAAAATATCATGAAATACTTTGAAAATGTAAAATAAAAATGAGCGTACACTGTCGAAAATATTGTATGCTAAGGAAAGATTTCGAACCATCCCTTCTATCCTGAGAGCTGGAAGCCATTTTATAAGTGCTAGATGAATTAACGATGCAGTCGTGCATAAAATACACCCAGGTAATTAAATCCTGATTTACGCTCCACGACGCCCAATCAAAGAGCCTTGTCCTCAACTACTCAGCCAACCAGTGAAGTTTTAACCACCAAAGAGTAAAAACGCTCTTTAGGGAAGAATAAACTATTTTGAAATGATAATTGAACGCATGAGTAAATGAATATCTGGATGAAGAATTTCTTTATTTTGAAAAAAAAGCAAACGATAATTTATTTTGTCTGTTTAAACTAACCTGAACAAGAATTTTCCTTCTTTATTTTCAAGATTTGAATTTTCTTTCTTTTTTATTTATATATTTTTTAAAAAAGTAATTTTTTTTTATTTTACAGGTCTTTATTTTTTCATTCTATTATTGATAAAATTTGATACATAATATGTTTGTTTTCTAATTAAAAATCCCGAAGTGTCATTACTTAACAAATTGCAAATAGTTATTATATAAAACACGTATTTCTCTATTTAAAATCACATTCATCTTTAAAATAAAAAAAGGAATATATAAAAAATATGTGGTACTATGTATCCTTTTCTAACACGCAGATACGAGGATTTTAAGAAAACTTTGCAATCTGAAAAATATTAATTGCGTAAAATTAACTTAAATTTATCAATTCAATGTTTTATTTGAGATGTATTACTTTTAGTAATTCTCAAATAAAATATGTATATCAATAAATAAAAAGAATGTACACTTTACCACTGAAATAGAAACAGAATTTTAATAGGAATTTACATACTTATGAAGACCACTAAAAAAATTAATTCTTAAAATTTATAACAAAAATATATTTCACCAAATATGAATTTTATTCTTGTGAGACATAATTTTTGAACATATTGTAGCATGTACTTTTTTAAAAAAAAACACTTAAAAATCGAAGACGTTTGTTATGAAAGCCACTCTATAGAAGCAACATCTTTTACACATTAAATTGGCTTAAAATTTATTTCTGTAAAAATCATACGTTTCTTAAGATTTTTTAAGGCAAACATTGTAAAGGTTAGAAAGAGATTCGAAATGTTTACGAAAATAAATTAATTTTAATCTATAATGATATAACGCTATGCGTAAAATATTGTTTTTAATCTTCAACTATCAAGGTTATATTAAGAATACATTAACGAGAAAATTGTAATTTACTCTCTCACATCAACGATTTAATTTTGCTTCAGTACGCTTATAAGATGTTAGAAATATCTTGATAATATGGTACAAAATCTGAGATTTTTTTAGAGAAAAAGAATTTGAGTAACACTATAAAAGAGTTGCAACTTTTTTAGCCATACTATTGCACCAAGATTATAAAGAAACTGCACAAAATGTTTCGAAACTATTTTCGTGTAATAAAATATCCATAAAATTTCCTCTATAAAATTGATTATGTTCTGCTTAGGATAAATAACCGAAGTCGCAAAAAAATCCTTGCATTTAAATTATTGCTCGTTGTTCGTACTCTTGATGGAATGGGTCAAATGCAAACTGAAATTGAATCAAATATAATAATCTGGTCTTGGTACCCCAAAAATGACCGAACAATCGTTATTTCTATTTTTATTTAATTCCATCTTTGCATTATTATCTTTCGGTTAATATATCACTTGTGCATGTCGAATGTTACAAATTGGATAAAACTTCATTTGAAAAATGTAAATTAACAAATTAGGCAATTAGACCTCCCCCTTTTTTGAAAAATAAAAGTTAAAAAAGCGTTTTCATAAAAAAAATCTATTTTAAAAAGAGAAATAATAATTATTAAAAAGAATGTATAATATATAAAGCAGGATATTATCCAGGAATTACACCGATGTAATTTTTTTCTTTGTGAAATGTGTGAATGTAAAATTTTTGAATTAAGGCATTTTACATCAATAGTTTCATAATTTCAGTTCTTCCTCATATGTTTTTGGTACAAATATAATACTTCATTATTTTGTGAAGGAAAAAACTAAAATTTCTGTCACGACAGAAAAAAAAATACTTTTCTGGAATTTTCTTGTGTAATTAAAGTAATACTTTCTCATTTATAAAAAGTACAATTCTACGAAAATGCAATTATTTTAAAGAAAATATATAAAAAGGGGTATTATAAAGGGGTTATTTAAGTTTACTTAAGAAAATTATAAATATTTTTCCAGTGTTATATACTATAAAGTAGATTTTCTCAGTATGTGTTTTTTTTTAATACATTAGTGCGATCAAAATGCTACTCCTTCCACAATTATTTACCAATCACTTCCAGTTTTCCTCCTGAAGTTGTTTAGAACCTCCTTAAGAATATTGCAAAAAACTTTTAAATCAAACATTTAATAATTAAAAAGGAGTAGGAATTTTAAACTTTCCCAGAGATTTTCTTCAAAAAATGTGAATTTTTAAAATTGTGTTAGTTATATGTGAAAACTTTCATCTCGTATATTTAATTTCTAAATACATAAACAAACAAAAAAATATAGGTTAGAAAGTCACCTTAAATATATTTATATTTAAACTAGATCTTTTTTGATCTAGAATCTTTTGATCTGATCAAAGCTTGAAATTGCGTTGTTTCCAAGATCATCTGATTACATCTAGACCACAATCAATAACTCTAAAACCAACTGAAAGTTTTGTAACCATTTGGCAATTTTCTCAGATTTATAAGGTCATTTTAATCAGATTATTTTATATGCATGATCATATCTTCTGCAGCTTTAAAGTTCATGCAAGTTAAAAATATTTAACAGCTGCAAATGCTTTAACGGCATACGTTCGGATCGTGTTCGATACAAAGTTCATTTTTTTTCTTTCTCTAATACTTTGTATTCCGTTGCAATCCTTATTCTGGTTTAACTATTTTGATGTATTTTATTGCTTCTCAAATTAATTTCCCATTACCGAGTAGTTTCCCAACGTTTCAAATCTCGCACAATTGCCCAGGAAATGTAATCAAAAATCGTTTTGAAAAGTTACTGAGAATTATCAAACATGAAAAAAGTTTCTCTAGTAGCGTTTACCGGTTTATCGGAATTTTCCGATTTATGAGGAAATTTGAGCATACATGGGAGTTTTAATAATCTTGTTGAATTAACGTCTTCTAATAAAATATATTTATTCGCTAAAAATATGAACGCATTAGCAATATCTGATGTTATTTAACTAAATTGAAATCGAACGAAATTCTCCCTCCTCCGGGAAAAAAAAAATATTTTTTTTTTTAAAGATATTTATGTAGGCATAATTTCTGTAAACAACGCATTTAAATTAATTTATATTTTGGTTGAATTTTTAGTACAATTTTATTTAGTTCTTTTAATTCAGCTTCTTCCAGATACACCACTTTTATTTCTAAGCATTGCTTAAGAAAATATGCTTATTACAAAACTGAAACACGTTTTCTAAATTTGCGTAAAACACGTTCTTTGTAACTTTAAGGACGAAATTATTACATTGGGAACAAAGGAAAATATTATTGCAAATATCATTTCTTCCAAAGGTGGAAGTAATGAAAGGCAAAATTATAGGCATATATATATATATATATGTGTGTGTGTGTGTGTAATAATTCCCACTAATATAATCCTTTTAAATATCTTTTAATTGCCAATGGTCCATCCCTTCAGGACCAACGTTTTAGAAATAAGTTAACGCACCGCCTAACGGCAGTATTTTAAATTACATCTAGCTACCCACTCAGATCATGTGATTTTAGAAGCCTATAAATACCGGGATTCCTGGAGACCAACTCCCTTTTCGCTTCTGTATTTGCTGCAACATGTAGCCGGCTGCAGCTCATTGTGCATTCGTTTTCTTTGTTCTGTGTTGTCCATTTCATGCTTTATGTTTAACATGTTTATATGTGCTCAAGATGTGGAATAAACAGATTTGAATAATCACAGGACTGTCGTCAATTCCAGCCAAAGCAAACATCGATCGTAATTAATAGTAATCATATAAAGAATACCTTTCAACGGCCACGTCTATTTCATATATATATATAAACTAAATTTCAAATAAATCAAATATATAACATAGGGAAATATTAGTTTCACTTATTTTTACGTCATATTTCTGTAAAATTCGTGACTATTACTGAATTCAAACTGACATTTAGATGCATTTATGCCTCTCATATTTTGAGACCGAAAATCATTTAGAAAAATCGTTCTAATCTTATCGTACCTATTACTGCAAACCGCTAGCTATGATTTTGTCACTAATTTGCCAGCTAGGTTCAAACACCTAGGTGTAAATAATTTACATAGTAAAACTAACTTTTTTTGTTGGTGCTTTGTTAGGAAAAAAGTGATTTTTATATTCTTATTTGTGATTTCAACTTATTAAATATCTAACATTTTTATTAATCTGCATTATTTTTCAAATATAGCGTAATAAGGGAAAGTAGAATAAATTCAATTATTTGGATATATTTTAAAAAATAAAAATAATTGCATCCGTTATCCTTACAAATAAATTTTTACCTTCCTTAGTTTCACACACACACATTTCAATTAGTTTTATTAAAGAAAATATGTTAATAACTCTTTGAATAACTGTACCTTTTTCATTCAAGAATTCCTTCCAAAAAACAACTAGGCATTTCGTGCATTAAGTGAAAAATAATTATTTAATTTTCATATTTTCTTTGTACATGTCTCCTTTCCAGCAGATTTATTTACTCAGTTAATGTACACAACATTTAATACAGCTGGAATTAATGTGCAATTATAGTGATACCGAACTATTTTCCTCACGCAAGAAGCGAACAATTAATATTTCCTCTTAGCTAATATGTATCCTGATCACTCTGCTGAAGAAGTGAAATCTTATCTACAATAGCGTGTTTATTCTTATATTCAACGTTAGTTCTATCTTCACAAAGCACAGAAAAGTAGATTACACTCAATTCCTAGATTCTATTCACGAAACCTACTTAAACCACAAGGAACTCAAGCTTTAAGGGCCTCCATTACATCACAAGTAAGGGCTTCCTATTTCCGCCATTTTGTCAACTGCTGAACAACAAAAAGCATCATTTCTCTTCACGAAAGTGGCAGCAGCTAGTGGTTCTGAAGCGCGTGACTTGAAATCTGTATGATGCCTGGTTTTTTCCCCTTCCTTCCTATAAAACTGGCTTTGAATCTGGGATGTAGTTTCTCTTCTTACTTTTTCTCACACCATACGTTCTGAAATTTGTGGATTTTTCTTTGCGAAAAGCAGTTTTAAGCGGAATAAAGATATAAGAAAAGATTCGGATATATGGCTTCTCTTTTCCTTCGTAAATAAAAATCATTGATTAAGAATTCTAAGTAAAAGCTCTAAATGTTTTACATATTTATAAATACAATACATAGAATACTAATGAAAAACGTATATGTATTTTTTCTAATTGGAAATGCTTTTTATATTATGTATTAAACTGTATAGAATAATTTATAAAAGATACATGAATATTAACGTTAAATAAATTGCCTCTGGAGGAAATGAATATTAAATTATTTTAATTTACATCTAATTAAATGTAATGCATTAAAATGATTTAATATTGATTTTATTCCAATTAATTAGAATACTTTAGTAACATTACAGCAATTCATAATTAACTACTTTTCAGATCTTAATATAATAAAATCGCAAAATTTTATCATTTTATATTTTACAATTTGTAACACAATTTATGCAACAACGGTTATTATTATGCAAAATGCCGTGATTTTGATATACAAATAAAGTGTCAGTGTATAAGACTAGTATCATGAGCATGTTTAAGAACTCTAAGAATGAGTCTTTAATTACGAATTCTTATGTTAATATGTAACTCTTCAATTGGTTACTAAATACATCATTTGTTCTATTAATATTAGCTTAGTGATTCAAAGTGTGTGCGCTTAAAAATTTAAATTGTTCAATCTTTCATGTACCAGAGGAGTTCATTTGTGAATACTCAAATATTTTATTGCTTTTTTTTCCTGGTTAGTTATATATATAAAAAATATTTTTTTTCAAAACTCGCTTAATAACTGGCTTTGTTAATATAAACCTGGATTTTATAATTTCTTCTATTATAATATATGTACTATTGCTTAGAATCCCATGTCAATATAGAATAAAATATTTATCAAAAGACTACAATATTCATAAAATATGTGATAATTGTTATGTATTCAAAATCATTAACAGCTTTCATTTTTTGAAGAATTTTTAAATTCTATTGTTTTTCTCTCGTTTAAAATGTGTTGAATTTTATATTTACATTAATATCTAGAATAAATTAAATGAAATAAATTTGTAATTCACGTTATTCATTATAAATCAGTGATAAATATTGTATTGTGAAACAAGACTATTAAAAGTTTCATTATTACATTAAAATTTCTTTTTTTACATAATTATAAAATTTCTTTAAATAATAAAATCTATCGATATTAAATTATCATTTACAAAGCTTGCCAAACTTCATTTTACATTGGGTACACCTAATGAGCATCTGCATTCAGACGTTTCTTAACATATTCGGAAAAAAATGTATTTTATGTTTATGTTTATACTTCATTTATTTTTCGAAAAATATTTAAGGATGTATTGACAAAATTCATTTTGCTTTTAGATTATGAAATTTATTTATACATGAGCTTCAGATTGTATAAATATATACCTGATTACCCGAAAGTTCATTAACATTTGAAAATTCAATAATTTACAGAATAATGTAAGTATAAATGAGAAAAAAATGTCTCTTATGCTTCAAATGGCATGAGATTTTATCGAAACCAAAAGAATTCGAACATGGAGGACACAGATCAACAATTAAACTTCAGTGAAACTTCATGTAAATTAGATATAAAATGTGACGAATTCAGAGGGAAAAATATACACTAGCAATCGCAGCATGTTGACTTTACCTGGAAAACTATCATTAGTAGAGCTGTAATTTTGGATTGGAGAATTTGTTACTGCTGCTATACGATCCTATCTAAACCATAAAATGTGAAATATCTTTTCTGAACATTGTTTGGTAAGGATCGCATTCTGAGCTACCACTTCCATCATACTTGGTCTTCCAGGTCTCCAGACCTCAATCTGTGTGATTATTGTTTGTTTGTGGGGTTAGCTGAAATCACAAGTCTACTGTTATCATCGGACCTCATTAAGGATGCAAAAAACAACACCCGGCAGCAATTTCTTACCATACCTACTGAAATGCTGTACAATGCTGTTTTCAACATTGTTTAATTGACTCTAGTAATTGTCGAAGAATGATGGCTGACACATGTTAAAGACTTGATATTTGTACGTAAAGAACATCATGTGTTGTTAAAAACCAATTGGGCTAATTTTTGTTTTTGTTACATAAAGAACAATCTGGTGTCCATTTTCTGAATTTTTTTGCTTTTATAAAAAAAACCACGTCATTTCGAGGATCTGCATACATGTTTACCTTTCTCCTTATATTATTCTGTAAATTATTAAACTTTAAAATGGTAATGGACTTTTAAATCTCACCTGGTTCTTTCATGCTTGAACAAAACTGGCTGAAATATACATTTTCAGCGTATAATCATTCCATCAATTAAAAAAAATACGTTAGACTTTTGTTATATAACTTATAGATATTAATAAAATGTATCATTTCACACAAGTATTTCGAAAATTTTTAAGTTATATTTACATTTTTATAGCACTACTAAGTTAAAATCCGTATAAAGCAACATTTTATAAATCTAACATATTATGTCAAATTTATTTATTTAAATTTGCCATGACACTTGCATGGTATTTAGATTTCAGGTAATACGTTAAGTTATGAAAGTTAAGTAAGTTATTTAAGTGTACAAGTCCTAAAATTCATAAGAAATTAAGCTCTGTTGTAATATTTAGAGACATTAATTAAAAGTAATGCTTGAATTGAATCAATAGCAGTAGATAGAATATTTTTACCTTACATAACTTGTGTGTGGGGAATAATTGTACTTCAGTCGTATATTTTCTAAAGTAGGTCATACAAGTATAGTTAAGAGAACCAAAGAGAAACAAGCCTCAAAATTATTTCAGTACATGAATTATGCAAGAATCCAAATTTAGCTTAGCATTATATGTAGTTAAGCAAATTAATTAGTGTAGCCAACTACTTTAATTTAACTAGTGAATATTTGGACTGGGATATTGATCTTTTAAATATATTTAACGTTTCATTTATGCTACCATTCAAGGTACTGAGGAATATTCTACATTTAAGATGATAAAAATAAAAGTTAAGTGTAATATTTTCGAAAAAGAACAAGAACAATTCATACCAATTTAATGTGGCATGCAAAACTATGAAACTCTGAATTCACACACACACACGCATTTATGTTCCTTCAAAATATAATTTAACAGACTCAAGAATTGACAGTAAAAGTAAATGACCCATGCATTCCTTGAAATTCAAATCTCCGAAAATATAAGAACATCCAGCTACCATGCAATAATAGCTTCCGCTTCATGAGTACCTGCGCAGGGATTTGATTCTATAAAGCAGAAGGGATTGAATGTGCAGTAAAACCAACCAAAATGTCGTTTCGTAAGCCTAGTATCCCCTTTAATAGCATTCTAAACTTTCTTCGTCTTTATATTCCAAATAAAACATATACTTATTATGAATTTTTTTATTTGTTTAAGCTGAAGTATTTAAATGAGTGTCAATGAAAAGTGTGTAAAATGTAAATGAGGACAATTAAGCAAATTACCTTTTGTTCTTTAGATTAAGATAATTACGATTTCAGAACAATATAATGTCCCTTCGCAAATTAGGTTTCATCTTCCTAATGACTCTTTTATTGAATTCCTAGAACCCATCCCTAAAAAATATGGATATTTTGTAGAAATTTGGAAAATTAGTGTATATGCAGTGATTAGACTAGGCTGTGGTGTTAATCTTAAAGTTCAATCGTAATTTTTATTGAGATATTTTGAATAAAATTTTTAAGTGTATGCATAAAAAGACCCGAAATATTTTCATCCTGGCTTTATGCCAGCAAAAATATCACTGGCATATAAATTAATAAATTAGCAGTGATGTGAAGGAGAGTACCTAAAAGAAAAATGCATAATAAATTAACCACCTAACGATTTTTTTAAATTCTGAATGTATTACTAAAAAAAATAGATTTAATTACTTAAAAAGTTTTATGTAGTAAATTGAAATATACATGTGTCTATGCTTTTGATAACTTATAAAACTACACTCATAGACAAAATTAAGGTCACAGACATGTTTTTCGCCATAATTTTAAAAAGGCTCCAGAAAAACTGATACAATTCATATTTCAAATACTTTGAAAAATGAGTAATAAACCGTATAAAAGTTCAGGTTAAGATAATATATTGTTTATAATTAGTTTTTGCAGAATTACGGGATTGAGACCGTTTAAGCATATGCGATTTATACCTGCATTTTTAGGAATATTGCAATAAAACAAAAAAATTAGCCGATTTTGTAAAAGACTGATTTCTATTTAGCGTTTAAATGATTTCTTTATATGGAGAGCCGCTGTCAGTCAGGAAAATGACCAGCCTCAAATGAAGGTGGCTTGATGGTTACCAGTCACCTGAAAATGATCTTTCGGCTGCGAAATAAATTCCAAATAGTTGGTACTGTCACCAGGAACGTCAGTCAAGGTCTCCACAGAGCATCGACAACTACACAAGATCGCTACTTGGCTTTAAACGCACTATGGCATAGGCGGATAACGGCTCCTCAGCTTCGTCGGGGCCTTGCTGCTGAGACTGGAAGAATTTCCAGCAATAATTCTACAAGCGTCTTGCAAAGACGGTTCTTTAGGTCTGGTGCCCATTTTTTTGTGTCCCTTTGACTGCATCCTACAGGTAAGACAGGATATTGTGGAGCCATAAACATCAGTCTTGGACATCAAAAGAACGAGGACATGTGCTTTCCAAGGACGAGTCGAGATATACCAGGCAATGTGTTTATTGTAAGGTTTTCATCTGGAGAGAAAGTGGAGTTCGCTTTCATCCCTTCTATTAAACAAAACTTGACATATTTGGTGTCAAAAGAATCCTTGTGTGAGGTGGCATAATTTTGGAGAGTCTTAAGCCCCTGTACGTTTTCAATGAGTGTACTGTCTACTCACAGCGCTAAAGGAATGAGATCCAGGGAGGCTATGTGATGTTATTCTGGGTACTATGGGCTTGGACTACATTGTTATGCGCCTCCTCAAAAAACACTCATTAATGTTGAAATCCATGAAGGAGTGGATGTTCGCCGTATGGATTGGCCCTAAATGCCTCCGGATATCAATCCTATTGAACATGTTCGGGATAGTCTAGAAAATGCTATTTCTCATCGTAGCCCCCCCCCCTCCCAGCACTTTCTAGTAATTAAAAGTCGCGCCTTTTGAAGAATGGGCTTTGTTGCCACAAATATTTATTGATACCCTCAAAACAATATGCCAGCTCGTAATGAGGCTTATGTACCGGTGCACGGTGGTTACAAACCAAATTAGACATAGTTTTCTCTAGTTAAATGATTTATATCTGATACATGATTTCAAACTTTATGATACATCTTGTAACTTTGTTCAAAATTAATATCTTTAGGACATGGTTATATTACTATATTCTTTATGACATTGTGATACGTCTCTGTGTCAAATTTCGTGGAAATACACCAAATAATTTGTTTGTTTTTTTAAATTTTAGACATGAGTATATTTTAGAGTGCAGTACTTCACATAAGCAGATATGCTTTAAAAATTTTAACATATACCAGAGTTTAAAAATAATAAGACAAACTGAACACACGCAAAAACATATTGACCAATATCTGTATTGTTTCTGGGAATATTTTAATGAATAATCTCATTAACAGCAATGTCTAAATAACTTAAAAAACAGTTTAAGATGAAGTAGTATTCAGTTTCGTTTATAATATAATTCTTTTGATAAAATTAAAAATGAAAAGTTAAAGAATGTTCAAGAAAGTATGAAAAAGCCAATTAGTTATTTTTTGAAGAAAAATAAAAAAATATTGGGTTTTTCGGCTCAGAACATCAAATAAAAATAACAAAACATTCAGTATAGTGAAATGCCCATTTATAAATATGAAAATAGATAGCATAAAAAAATATTTTTATAGGCATACATGTAAAATGGACACAGTATATATATATATATATATATATATATATATATATATATATATATACAGTGGTGGAAAAAAGTCCTGAACACACTCATTTTTAGCGTCAATTTTGTGTTTGACTTCATTTTTCGTTATGAAATTATCGCACTATCCTAAATATTGTTATTGATTTTAATGTATTTTTTATGTTGATTTCAAATCTACTACTAGTTTCTTAATGGCTAAAATATTTTTTGTAGTAAAGCTGCCTGAACACAATAATGTGAAATATGTGCAGAATAAAACAATATAGAATAACATAATATGCAAAGTAAAATAACACAAAAATTGACAAATACGGTATATTTAATAAGTATTTTGAAAATTAAATTGTTGTCACATTTTAGAAAATCAATATTTTATGGGCCAGCCGTTTGCTTTAATTACGGCTCTACATGTTATTGGCATGGAATGCACCAATTTCAAAAGAAGATCTTTCGTGACAATATGGTTGAAGGAAAATATTAACCTTCAATTAATTCACGTTTGTTTGAAGGTTTTTTCTTTGAATTTCATAGCAAATTTTAAACCATAAGTTCTCTATCGGATTAAGGTCGGGAGACTATCCTGGCCAGTTCATTCTATTCACAGTATGGTCTTTCAATTATTTCTGGACTACCTTTGCACGATTACAAGGGGCGTTATCGTCCTGAAAGATCCATGACTGATTCCCAAAAAGATCTCTCGCAGGTGGTAGCAATTTATTTTGTAGTATTTTAATGTAATCCATGGCTTTCACTGTTCCGTTAACGATGTGAAGTCTTCCAACACCATGTGAAGACATGCAACCCCATACCATCACTTTTGTCGGGTACTTTACTGTGGGCTTCAGACACTGAGGGCTGAATTCCTCATGAGTGCGTCGTCTTACATAGGCCCTACTTTGGTTGCCAGAAATACAAAACTGACTTTCGTCACTAATAATTACCTTTTCCCAGTCTTTAATAGTCCATAATGAATGTTCCCTTGCCCACGTCAATCGCCTCTTGCGTTGAAATTCACTCAGTAATGGTTTTGGGCGCGCTTTACAGCATCGTAACCCAATTTCCAGCAGTCTTCCTCTAACAGTTCTTGGGCACACACTCACATTTGATGTCAAAGTCCATTGTTTCAAAATTTGCGAGGAATTAAGCTTTCTGTTTGAAAGTGAAATTCTGTGCAATAACCTGTCTTCACGTAAAGATGTTTCACTTGGTCGTCCTGATCACCCCCTGTCCGCAATAAAATTTGTTTCAGAAAATCTTTTCAAAGTTCTCACAACAGTAGAAAGGCCACATAGTACTTTAGCAGCTTTAATATTTTCCTTCAACCATATTGTCACGAATGATATTCTTTTGAAATTGGTGCATTCCATGCCAAAAAGATTAAAGCAAACGGCTGCCCATAAAATATTTATTTTCTAACATGTGACAATGTAATTTTCAAAATGCTTATTAAATATACTATATTTGTCAATTTTCGTGTTATATTTCTTTGCTTATTATGTTATTCTATATTGTTTTATTCTGCACATATTTCACATTATTGTGTTCAGGCAGCTTTACTACAAAAAATATTTTACTCATTAAGAAACTAGTAGTAGATTTGTAATCAGCATAAAAAATACATTAAAATCAATAACAATATTTAAGATAGTGCGATAATTTCACAACGAATAAGGAAGTCAAACACAAAAATTACGCTAAAAAATTAGTGTGTTCAGGACTTTTTGCCACCACTGTATATATATATATACTATATATATATTACTGTAAGGTATTTAGATTTCTTTACATTACGTAACACATAGCTCGTTCCTTTAAATAAAAATAATATTTATCCATATGTAAAAAAGCATTTAATATTTCATAAATAGTTAGGAAACGATAAAAAGAAAATTAAAGATTCACCTTAATAGACAAAGCAATTATTCAGAAATAATTAATTAAGTATACGTATACTTGCTATAGATTTTAAATTTATAATCATCGAATACATCGTGTAATTTTGAAACTGTAAAGCATTTCATGTTATTAAATATTATAAGAATAATTCAAAATAAAATTACATTTTGATATCAGTATCAAGCTAACTCTTTATGAGGTAAAACTTACTTTCTCCGTTCAAAAATCGATTATTTAGTATCAAACCGAAAGCCGTTCTGAATGTATTCCGCTTATCGCTTAGACTATTTTTCAAGTATGAAAAGATGGACTAAAACTGGAATATAAAATATGCTAATGCCGTATGTAAAATACCACGTATCTGGGAATTCACTTCACAAAAAGGAGATCGAGCCATAAAGTTTGAGCTTCACATGCTAGACTTTGACAGTTTTCCCGATATTTATCCTCATTGACTATGCTAGAGATGAAAATGAAATTCTCTCCAAAACTACCTTCGAGTGAAAGTCCTACATCTGGAAATGAGTAATAATCCAATGGTAAATTTTTGGTTCCTCATGTAAGCAAGACATTTTTTTTCAGTTTGTATATTCTTTAATATATGCACAAATTTGATGCAGTTTCTATAATAAGCGCAGCAAACTGCCACAGAGTTAGCAATATTCTTAATGGTTTCAAAACTTTAAATTTAACTGATGATACAAACTTTATTCCGAGGCTCTCGAAATAGATTTCTGATATTTACTTTATAAATTACTTGCAGCATTTGAATATGTTTTTAAAAATTTCCGGAATTACTTATTTAGAAATTTCAAATATAATGAAGTCAACATAGGAATGTAGAGTGCAGTGGATAACTGAAAATGATTAAATTGTACCAGAAAAAAATTATTATGAAGGTTTTATTTTTAAACATTATTTTACTTTGAGCATTTTAGGTCCAAATAAGATATTCATTTCGTAATAAAACACTAAATCCTTAATGTATTACTTAAAATAACCTGACAACTATTTCAAAACAATAAAAAAAAATATATTTCATATTTAGCATATCGGTTAATTTCGAGATTCTAAAAAATTAATAAAAATAATCAGATAGAAATTTTCTTAAGAAAATAACTGAAAAAAGTATAATAATATTTGCTTTCAATTATGAATTTTTTACCAATAAACGCTTATTGGTAAAATTACACAAATGTATAATAAGACAGCGAAGTTTACTTATGCAGGGAATCAGCAACATTACACCTGCAAGAAACGTTTAAGAGTACACAACCATATCCCTTATAATAATCCATTAGAAATAAGTTTAGAACATCGTACCATTTTCAAAAATAAATTACATACATTTTATTTATTTCTTAGATATTCTCTTCAAACATAAGATGACAATGCAAAATGTATTGAATCCTATTAAATTTTCTTAATTTTTTAACTAAATGATACAAAATTGCAAAAGTTTGCAGATAGGTGATGCTGTAATACGAATACATTTCATATATTGCATATACAAGCACGGATTGAGATTGTGATAAATTTTTTACTTTTTAAAATGTATATGCGCCTATTAAAACTATTATTTGGGTGAAAAGAAGACGTATTCTGAACGAGCGTTAACTACTCCTTCGCAAGCTGCGTGTACGTTGCAAAAAATGCTCTAAAACCAAATATTTTTTGTCAGAGTCCTCAACGCTCCATTGCAGCTGTAAAAAAATTATGAAGTTGATAAAAAATAAATGTATTCAATTCATAAATCACCATACACGAGATGATATAGGTACTTGAAAGAATTTTGCAACTTCAGTTTTTTTTTTTTTAGGTTAAGTAAAAGCAAATTTATTGTCCATTCATTTAAAGTGTGGGGTTAACGCAGATGTTGAAACCTGCAGTCAAACACCACATTATAGTGTGGGTGATATTGGAAATGGACTTATTTTGCACTGAATGTGCTGTATTTTATTTACAAAATAACTTCAGGTGGATTTCACAGTTTTATTTTTACCAAATCAAGCCTATATACACATTAGAGGATGGAGACTCTCAGAAATTCTTAAAACCTTTGCACTTTAGACTAACTCCACACTTTTTCATCGCCGATGACCGGTCAGCCTTTCAAAATATTGCCGCGGTCCTCTGAGAGGTTGGGGGCCATGATGGCCGAGTGATCTAGGCATCGGATCGTGGCTGGCATGTCACGAGTTCGAGCCCAGTACCACTAAAGGCCCACCGTGTAGGGGCGTGATGCACATTAAATCTGTCGAAACTCAAACATCCTCCCAATGGTGTGGTATTTAGGAGAAGGGGTTGCCAGCTCAGGTATCGTCCTCGTCACTTGACCATGGTGCAAAATTACGAGGTCCTTTGCCAAAAGCCCTCGTGTTGCTGAACATTGCGACATTAATACTCACTCACTGAGAGGTTGGGGAAGTTATTTGTTTATATTTTAGATACTTTTTATTTAATAATTTTAAATTAACTGTATTTAAACGTGACTTCAAAATAAAATATAGTTACACACAAAAATTATTTAAGGTAATTTAAGATTTTAACTCACCAGAACGCTAAACAATATACCACAATAAATAAAATAGAAATAATGCACTGCTCCTTGGGCGACCTGGTATCATTTGATTCACGGACAGGTACCAGTCCCGGGCTTAGATACTACTATTTTAGATCTTAAATCAAATTATGCTTGGCACCACTTGGACATGGAACGTTCTATGAACTGGCGTAGTTCAAGTTTGTATCAATGATCGAACTGATACCAACAATTGTCAAATTTAGAAGTTAAAAATTCCTCGCGATATCCTTGAGCCACCCTTGCAACCTGGAAAATTGACGATTTGGTTTTGTTATTCGGCCTCTATGATTATTGGACCGTAGTTATTTGAAGTCATAACTTCAAATGGAGTCAAAATCTCTTATTTCACAGGAAACCCGTGCCGATATATGGAGAGGAGTTTTGTTATACCAAAACTTCAACTGCAGGAATGTGTTCTTTACATCAGTTTAGGCGAAATATAATTCGTATCCTTACATTTATCGCTGAGGAAAGCAATTGCTTAGGCTATGCATTGATTATGAGTCATTATTTCTCTACAGCACAGCTTCTTCGTTTTCTGCATATCCCCTCCTGCATTTTTGTTTGTGTTTTTAAAAGGAAATTATCTACCGTATGAGACCAATATGTGTGTCCCATAAGTCTGATATTCGAAAAGATTAAATCCGGTAAGTTGTAAAAAACAGCTGTACCACGATTAGTTTCCATTGTTAAAAATGACAAGGTGCATATTGAGAATTTGTACTGCTAACTTTTTAAAAATTACTGAACATTTATGAAGTGTATTAAATGCTTTTAGGGCTGTATTTTAGCACCAGCACTCACACAATCGGCGGAATTTTGTACTATTAATTATAATATTGTTAAAATCGTCATTTCATTTATTTGTAATTCACACACAGTATGGTTTAAATTTAATCTCATATGCACTTGTGAAATGCATTTTTAAGGCTTTTAAAGTGGAAAATTATTTTTTGTTATTACTGTATATATGCACGTACATTATGTATGTATAATTAAATGCAGAGATAAATAAAATATATATTTTTAAAAAAACATAATAAACAATGTGTAAAATTATTGTTGAGCTCTGAAAATAATTATATTTCTGGTACTTAAATAACTAAAAAAAAATATGCTAACTATTTCATTAATGTTATATTTCATTTAATTTTTACAAAAAAAATAAAGAAAGAAAGAATTTCTTGTAAACAAAATCAAAAAGAGCTTCAAAAAATGGTAAAATATCATTCAATAAAATTAAATAATAATTTATATTGTTTCGAACTAAATATTTAACAAAGAAGATTACAGCTTAAAGCTATGTTTAAAAAAAGCGTTATAACTATTCTGCTAACTAGACAATATTAATTAATTTTCTTCAGAGCTTTTAGGAATTGTCAGAAATAAAACTTATAGAGATATATTTTAATTAAAACTAGTTCTCACAAAATACATTCTTCAAACGCTTAAAGAGTGTTTATTTATTTATTGATGATGACTTGGGTTTAAAAATGAATATATATTTAACGATAAATATTAAAAAAAAGATATTTTTAAAAGAATATTATTTAAAGCTAAGTAAATATATAAAGCAATATTTTATTTAATACATTTAACTTCTATTTACCATAAGATTCTTTATTTAAAAGCTCTAAACTAATTTATAAAATTCTACACAAAAGTACCTTTTTTTCAATGACTATATTAATTAAATTTGAAAGAAAATACAAGAAAATGTAGTTTTTAACAAATTGTTTTCCATACATATGTTTGTGTGTGCGTAATTTCACGGATATATTTATAATTTTGAGCATATATTCTATATGTTTCATCTGTATGCTTTCTTATACCTGTATGCTTCCAGAAAAATACATATCAGAAAATATCCATATAAAATTTCTAGCATACTTATTTTTTAACAGGAAACAGTCAGCTGATTTTTTTAGTTAGATTAAAATGTTCATTTTCATATTTTACAGGGAAAAAAAAGAAAGCGTTTGAATAATTAAAGTGTGTGATGGAAGCTTTTGAAATAATTTAAGACTTTCAAAGATTCTGCTTTGAATACGAGAAACCGTTGTCATTAAAATTATATATATATATATATATATATATATATATATATATATATATATATATATATTAACACTCAAAATTATGACTCAATTCTAATGAATATATTACATTTTTCATTAAACCACATTTAAAACGTTATAGCTCTTATCTGGTTTTTTATTAAAGAATACCCATTTTGCTTCTTTTTTATATTATTTCATAAAAATTAAAACTGTAATTATGTTAACCATACTTTTCCTCGAGATATATGTGGCCATGATACACATACTGATATTAATGTATGTTTTGTTCGCAGTGCATGACAAAAATTCTAATAAAAATTAAATTTTCACTTAAAAAATAAATTAAATATTATTATTATTATTATCGTTGCTTTATTATGAAAAATTAACATTATGTTAAAATACAGGAAATAATTATTAAATGATCAGGACAGTGAGAATGCTACGTGCATATTATATTTAAAAAAATTGTTAATGATTAAATAAAAATACTTATATGTTCTAAGGCACTTAATAATCTTTATAATTACTAGAATCCTGTTATTAAAAGTTAACTTGCAATTTTAAATATTATTTATTATAAAAAAATAAATAAAACATGTAATGTTATTGCACATTGAAGCTCTCAGATTTGGAGCTTATAACCAACAGAATTGATGATGAAAGTCCTCGTACATATTAAATTGATTTCCTTATTCATAGCTGCAAAGGCTTGCGAAGAACTAATATTATGTTCTCTATGAACTAACATTTGTTCTACAAGATTATAATATAAAGTTTTATTTATATTTCCAGGGATTGAGAGTCCTTTTAGTTTTATATTTATTGTTAAAAATGGAGTTTATTTTTCGTCATTTTTTTATAAATTAATACTAAGTATGAATTCGAATTTGATTTCAAATATGTATATATGCTTAATATGTATATTTAATCACATACATTTCTCTTAAATCGCTGAATAAAATTGAAGTTAAAACCATAACAAAACCAATTAAAAATGCAAATATGTTCGTAAAATTTAATAAATATATTTTCTTATTTATATAAGTGATTGTCCATAAATACTAAACATTTACCTTGAATTTACAAATACATACTCTATAATCTACACGTAAAATATAATAGACTTTCATTAATAAGACGTTTTTCGATCAATCCGTTACTATGGTTATATTTGTACTTTCTTATGGTACAAACTGAAATCAAGCTTTTGAATTTCTAAAAATAAAAAATATATGCCTTTTTAAGAAATTTCTGAAGTGTTTTGTAATTGCTTAGATCAAAAGTTGGATATAAATTCTTAATTTAATGTTAGATTTTTTCGTTTATTTAATTTTCTTTTTTAAGAAAAACATGAATAATTTTTGTAAATTACTTATTGTGAATATGCACCCATAAAACTCTGAAATAAATCAACAGGGTTATATTAACTATTTTATGAACTTAAAAAATATGTTATTGGATATGAGCTGCATTTTAGAAATCATCTACAGTGACAATAAGTTTTCTTAATACTAATTATGATTCTGTTTGATTAACATTTCTAAATATTTTAGATTTCAATCAGTTATGAACAGCCTTATTTGCTTTCTGAATGATATAACCAATGATTATTCTCTGGTTATTCAGAAAATTTAACACTCAGAGTGGTTTCTTTTACTTTTGGTATATCTTCTGCACAGGTTATTTATTCTTGTTTTTTATGAATGTCTTCAAAAAAGATTAAATGTTTAATAATAGAAGAATCTGTAATGTTCCTATCCTTAAAAATTGTTCTAAATGACGTTAAGTACCCTTCCTCAGATCATTACCATGCACGTCAATAGCAACATTCCAGCAGCATAGCTTTGATTGGGTTGCACATTCAACTATATTAACTACAGGCAAACACGAATGGCATTATTATATCCAGCAATTATGAAGCCCATATTGCGATGCATTATTAGTAATACAACTGTAGCAACGCATGCAATACAGGTAATTACTATACTGTGTATAATCCTAAAATACCGTTCTTTGGTGTGTACTTATAGTTTAATTATTATAGTGTATATATGTTTGAAGACATTGCAATTTTATGTAATGAAATACCAATGAGAGAGGAATCTTCAAATACACTTTTATAATATATTTACGTAATGAATAAAGACAGAAATTACTCAACATATTATAACAGCCATTCTCAAATTATAGACATCTTTAGAGTAATTCTCGTTGTGTAACACAATGCATAACATGTTATTTCTAGCATGTTAGTAATTGTAATATGTAGGCTAATTTCTGGATATGAAAAATAAACAATAATTAATATTATCCAATATTAAGTACTGTAATATCTGGCGTATATCTGTAACGTGCACCGCAATATAAAGCGCACCCATACTTTTAAGCTGTATGTTTTAATTTTAAGGTACATTTGCCGTATAACGCGGACCCCTTTTTTTAAGGAGAAACCTGAAATGTAGGTACGCAATGCTCATATGTTTTGAAGCAATTCATTTTAAGTACTAACCCAGGGTTATTTAAAAAATAATAGACAACTTGGACTACAACTCTTTAATTTCATAAGGTGCTTCATTTCTTTTAATGAACAGTATTTCAATAAAAGTAGAAGTTTAACTTTTTTTAATGCTCATCTCTTTTTGTTTTCAAAGCTAGTATTTTTATACCCGTTGTATAATTCTCACCCGTAACTTCCGGTCTGATTTTCGGTGTTAAAAGTTAACGTTATACGCCGGATTTTACGTTAATATACAATGCATTTATTTTAAACCAAATGCACGTAAACTTTGATAAAGTTTATCTTCAAATATTTAAACTTATATGAAATGTGTAATAATAACATATGAAATTTGTATTATAGTTTGTAAAATTACAAAAAAAGGGGTATTCAAGAAATGTAGTTTGGGCAAAATTTCATACATTTATTAAATGTAATCATATTTTCTAAAAAAAAGTTTACTTATAAATTAAATACTCATAATTTACCAGGGGCTACAATTAGAAGTATTAAAATGCATCAAAATTTAAAATCATAGTAATATTTTTTGAAAAAAAAAATATAAAAAAAGAAATTTAACCTTCCTGTATAAAGTATATACTAGTCATTTTGAAGTTTGAATTACCCTAAATAATTTAGTTTTGCATCTACAAAATAGGTTTCAGATAGGGAATTATATATTTCTTATAAGTTGCGAAATATGAATTATATTATTAAATCAAATAAAAAGAAAACTGTATCCAGTAAGAACACCAATAATCTTTTGATTAAAAACTCTAACTTTGATCAAATAATATATTACCTAAATCATGAATAATGGTTTCATGAAAAATTCATTTAATAAGCATTATAATAACCATGCATTATTTTTGTTTGTTTTAAACAAGATTACTTTGTTCAACTGCATATTATTCAAAATACATTACCGCATTTGAAATTAGTATTGAACCAGCAAAAACAAAATCCTCCATCCCACACTACTTTGCATCTGTCATTTATCAAGTTCAAAAAGGGCTTGGGAAAAAGAAATCTAACAGAAAACTCAATAACAAACATTGTATGCGCGTAGTTGAAATGGGGCTCATTTTTCATTTCCCGTTGAAAAGAAACAAATGGGAAGTTTGGAATTATGTTTCATTTGACGACGGGAAAAGGCCATCTTGGCTTGTTGATCCATCTCGAGATCACAGATGATACATCTAGTGTTGGTGAATGGTAAAGAATTATTCTAGAATTGAGCCTAAATGAAGGAAAAATCGAAATGTAAAGCATGGATAAGAGAGCATTCTATTTTTCAAAACTCCAATCGTTATTTGTCATCATTAATTCAGACATTGCGATTCGAAATGCTATTGGAAACCTATTTGTATTGGAGTTATGAAGTATGATTTAAAGGGAATAGTTAAGTATGGTATAGTTAAATCTAAGGGACTATATATATTAATGCAAATGATGTTGAGCGGTATATAATATATTTAAAGTAGCTTTAATATTTTCAAAGTAGTTGACTACATGAAAAATTAACTATCAATTTTATAATATTTAATAATTCATGTATCTGAAATATCTCTCATTTCGAAGCTGTAGATTATTCATTTAGCAAATATTCACTATGTGATTAGTACAGTGTGTCTACAAATTAGTTGGCCAAAGGGAATAATTTATTTGTATGTAATTTAGGGGGGGGACTAAGTAAATGTTGTTGTACGTTAGAGAAACAGTCTAACCTGACCATTATCGCAAGTTTCATGTGACTATCATTCATTGATACTCAAATGACTCGGCGGGAAATCAGTTCTTGCCGCAGATTTGGCAGTATGTTGGTATCTATCCATTTTACTGTAGAGTCGGTTATTCATTTCAGTTCAGGAATGGATACAGTAAATTCCGAAAGTTTGCACTTGATCCTTTAGAAAGCCTCATACACTGAAATCAAGTGATGTTGATCTTGATGGCCACTAAATAACAAATCCACCACCATTTCAAACTGGTAACTCAGCATTCAGATCAGTTGTAACGTCATTGTGGTAGTGACAAGGCGCACCATCCTGTTGAAATTTGTAAACTCCTGGCATATTTTCTTGGATGACTGGCATAAAGAAAATCTGAAGCATGTCTAGGTAAACAATTCCTAAAACATTTATTTCAGCGAAGAAAAATAGACCGAAAACATTCGATGAACACCCTGCCCAAAACATGTTTATCTTGGGACTATTTTTTTCATGTTCTAGGATAGTATGAAGATTTTAAGATCACCAAATTCTTACACTATGACTATTAACACCCTCTATAAATCAACTTAGGATATATTTTTAGTGGTGTGACTTTAAACGGGTCAATTTCATGTGCTATTTCGAAAGTTCTTAATTTACGAAACTGTCCAACTAATCTGTAGACACCCTTTAGATTGATACCAAAAGCTTTAAAAACGTTTAAAGCAAGTATCTTAACTTATTTAGAAGATAGTATACATATTTGATATAAATGTTCTATTTTACCTTACATACAGTTTGGAGTTTGCGTAAAACTTTTTTCATAAACTTGACAAGAAAGGTTCTACACCATAAGTTGATAACAAAAGTTTAATAAGTAATTATTAGTAAAGGAGGGGAAAAATTATATGTATGGCATCCAAGTCCTTAAAAAATGCGCATGAGAGCATAAATCTATAAATATTTAGTTCCACAATGCTAATATACTGAGACTCATATAATTGTAATTAATTTTTAACTGAAATCTTTAAGATGTAAGATAAGAATTAATATATGAAGCTAGATTATTGATAACTAGATAATTCTAATAACATCAACTAAATACATTTTAACATTAAAAATTATATATTTGGAATATAATTTTTTATGTAAACGGGTGGTATCCCTTACAGTTTTGAGGACTTTTACTAAACAAAATATATGAAATGTTATCGTATTTAACAATTAGAACACCGAAGGTGATTTGAAATTTTAAAATGGTTATGGTAGTGGTCATGGTCATGAATTCGTGAGTTAGAATGAATTCGAAACCTAATGACATTGAAGCCCCGCCACACAGAGGGATCAGTGCACGTTAAATTGGTTGAGGCAAAAAATCACCCCATCTGCAAAGTATGGAAATTTCAAGAAGGGTTCCTGCTCAGATGTCATTTTCGTCACTTGACAATTGCTAAAAATTTTGAAGTCCTTTTCCAATCTTCCTTCTGATGAATCATGAACTTTCATGATTCCTGAGTGTGACGAAAATCAAAAACAAATTAAAATTTTTAATGTTAAAAATGTGTAGATGACATAAAATATCCTCCTTTATATACATAATAACACTAAAATCACAATATCTGAGAAACAAGATGTTGTAAAAATTGATAGAGTTTACTCTATTCAGACAAAATATTGAACTTAAGTATGAATTTTCATAAAAATAATTATTCTCAATATGAAAAAAAAAATTGTCACCTCATAGTAATTGGCAAGTTTAATTATCATCTAAGTTTGTAGAGTTATAAGATATTAGTATGTCACATGTAGTCACATTGTGTTATCTATTAGCAAAACATGTAGTAAGATATTAGTTAGTATATGTTAGTAAAATATTAGCATACCACTTAGTAGCATTCTGTCATCTATCTGAAAATAAATATCTAAATAATATACAATCTGAAAAAAAAAATATGTTATACATTTTTCAGACAGAAGTGAAAAAAAAATATATGTGTGAACCACTACTGAGAATGAGATGAAACATTAAAAAGAAAATGTTAATGTCAAAAATTTAAAATAGTATAATAAAGTGTATTGTCAATTAAAACGAATGAAATATGTATACGCATTACAACACATAGTTTATTTTATTTACGTAAGTATTGCAAAAGACTGTAGAGAACTCAAAATTTTTTGTTACAATATTTACTTCCATGTCAAATATTTAAAAACTTCTTTATTAGCAGTATATTAGTAGTAAATCCCACAATTTCTTTTTAAAACTCTTCTTAGATATATTTGTTTGCATTCGACTGGACACATTAGAGAAAAAAATATGTATTAATTCATCTGTGTAGTTCTCGCGTCTTTACTTAAGGATTATTATGCGAAACATTTCATTCATTGAAGATATTATTATTAATTTAAATACATATATTCAGGTCCTGTTGTCATTTTGTTGTGTGTCTATGTTATCTATAAATGCTAGTTTTGATTCTTTTGTATCTTTCTGAAAAAATATACTTTTTTAAAAACAATGAGGAAGACAAGATGTCATGTCTTTCTTAACATCATGGCCTTAATATTTCATAGGAATGTAACTGTAATACATTGCGTTCATCTGAATAACTTTTTGCAATAGGAAGAATATCCTGTTTTTCAAATGACTTAACTTTTTAATAAGATAAAAGGATAGTAAGGATATAAGTAAAATGTTATTTTCTTCATTATTTGCTTAACCTGCGAGCAGAGGCGTGGGGTATAGAATTACCCCAGGCTCACAAAACCGTTAATTCTGTGAAAACTATTTAATTTTTACCAATGTACTTGACAGTATATTCCTATAGAACAGTTCTCATGGAAACTAAAATATATTTGTAACATATCTCCTTTTTTGAAAGTGGCAAATGTTTTATTACTATTTTTATTAATTTTTAAGGTATTTATTTCGACTGAATTCCCCAAGCAAATACTTTTGTTCCAAAATATTTTCTATGAACATGCTACATTTTTCCTTTGTGAACCACTTAGTGGTTTGGATTGCTGTGTTGTACTACTTATAATGTTTTATAAATGTGATTTAGCGGAAGATAAAAAAAAAGAATTGGACATTCGCGATCTCTATTGGAAGAATTTGAGAGTGATCTAGCAAGAAAAGAACCTGCTGAAATAATGCATATTAATAATCATAGTAAAAGTAAATCTCAGAAAAGCGATGAGCATGAAACTTGTGAGTTGAAAGGAAACTTTTCAAATGCTACCTAAAGAACTCCATGAAGATAAATATGAAGACAAAATATTAGCACAAGAAACACTTCGTTCCGTCAAAAACACATCAGCAAACAAAAGTTCAACATGTTGTTTGTCGATCATCAAAGGAAAGTAAAACTACAATAACTTAAACAGCATATGACAGTTTTGTCTGCAAATAAAATTCCTGTAATACTAGCGAAAGTGTCTGTGATTTGTGTCCTTTATTAAAGTCAGGCACATTTGAAACTTGTTGGTTCAGTTTGATTGATATTTTTTCTCAAATTATCAAACTGAAAAGTCATTGGATGTAGGTAAGCATACTTTTTCTTAGTTAAATTTTTCACAGGAGTTACGATTTTTATCGTGTACAATAAAAACAATTATAGATAAGAGGATTGGGGTGCTCAGCCACCTTTCGCGACCATTAACGTTACTATTGAGAGCGCGTCAGCTCCCGGTTTGCTATAGCTAGTAACAACTGTTACATCAATGTCGTAGCTCCAAAAAATAAATATTTTGTTGTTGCTCCAAAGCGAGATATAATAGCATAGTTTACAAAGGAATTTAACTAAAAAACACTTTATTAAAACCAAATATTCATTCAAATTCTTTTTTTACTTGACATTAAACAAACTTAAAAGATCCGACCACGTATGAAAAATATATTTTTTTTAAATCAATGTATTACTTTCTTGATATTATCAGATTTACTTAATGTGTTTAGCACAAAAAAATAAACTAGAATTCATAAGATTTTTAAAAAAAATATTAAAATGTAAAAAATGGTGAAAATTTGTAAAAAGAGCTTGCTACATAAACTTGGCCTACATTGAACAAAAATTTTAAAAACAAATGCATTCAATTTTGGAGTATTTAACTTTTTAAATGGTGATTAAAAGTTACGCGATTCACTTCCCAGTACCGCCGTTTTTCACATAGATGCGCGTAAGCAGTATATTGGGGAATTTAAAAAGGGATAAATATGTAAATTTTTTCAAACACTGTCCAGTCATTTTACTACATTATGTGGCCTTCAGAATAGTTTTAATAACAGTCGCACAAAAAAAATCCTATATTGGAAAAAAAGGTTTTATACGTTCTGTTAATATACCTACCCCCCTCCCCGTTGAGTGAGACGTATATGTACGTCGATGTCACTTAATGGGTTAAATGTTATATTTGTTTTTATTTTGGAATGGCTTAAAAGATACGATAGATTTATATGTTTAAATAAAATGGAGCGTTTTATTTTAGAACATAAAATCTTACTGTAAAATCGATTAAAATTAATAGACATGATTTGTGTATAAAGGGTAGTAAAATATGTAATAAAGAAATGCAGTTTTTAACAAAAATATCTGAAAAGTCTATTTTACTACTACATAAGATATTCACAAAAAAATCAGTTAGTTATATTTTAAAATTTTCAGTTATCCTTGTCTCTAATTCAACTTTTCCAAAAATAACAACGTTTTTTTGTAAAAAAAAACGTTTTAACTTCAGTAATTCGTACAGATAGTGTACTAAAATAGCAGCTACTTTTGCACTAGTGAACAGAAAATAAAAAAAAATGTAGTTTTGTAAATCTAATATAAATTAGTCTGCACATTAAATACACTACTGACAAAATCCTTGATTATAAGATAGTAGGGTAATTCCTAATGTTGCATCAGCGCAATGGATATATAAATCAGCCTGCTGATGTGCTGTAGATCTAATCTGATCTAGGAGGAAATATATGTATTTTTCAATACATACAACACTGAGGATTATTCACTAAAATTTGAACTAAATATATTTTAACATTTGAAAGTAATATTAAAAATACAGAAAAAAAAAACTTGTTTTCAGTACTTTATTTGTTTCGCGAAGTGTTAGATTGCGAAACTTAAACGCGTTCAGAAAGAGCTATTGCATGCATTTTAATGCATGCACAATGATTTTCGTACACAAAGTGGCTCTTTTTAAATGCATTTTGTAAATTTAAACTTTAAGCTGTGTTCCTGTTTTTTCCAACATTTTTTTCTGTAAACATTTTATCATAATAATGCTCAGTTTTATCAAAAACTATTAAAATGTTATCAAAATGTTTATGAAAGGAGTACTAACTAAAAAATAATTTTTTGAATCAGGGAATAATCTAATATAATCTTCTTAGATATTTTAATATGTCCAGCATTAACTCTCTTTCTCATATTAGGCATTTAATTCAAGTGGAAGTAAAGTGAAGAAAACGAAAATAAACAAGCTAAAATCTGAATTAAACAATCAATTTTATTTAGCCTATCTTGAACTATAAGCGTCTGAATAAAAGTTAACGAAATAAACTCTTGTGTAAAATTACGTCTATCATAGTTGAGTCCTTTTGGTATGTTATATGCATATATATATATATATATATATATATATATATATTATATATATTGGGTGTCACACAAAAGGGGGAGAGGGTCCCGGGTTCTGACCTCTCCATAAAGCCCATGATTCTGTTTCGATTATAATCTTATGTATATACTACGTAAAATTTTATGAAATATTTTAAATAATTAATTTTATTAATGAATACTAGTTATTTATAAATTAATAAATATGTATTGTTTTTTGTCTCTGAACGTCGACAAAATCAAAAGAATATGTTTGGCGGCATATTGGTGCATGGAACGAGAATGGTGGACTCCCCCCCCCTTGCAAAATTTCTGTGTGGACTACTGATATATATATATATATATATTCGGTGTCACACAAAAGGGGGAGAGGGTCCCGGGCTCTTACTTCTCCATAAAGCCCGTGATTCTGTTTCTATTGATTATAATCTTATGTATATACTACGTAAAATTTTATGAAATATTTTAAATAATTAATTTTATTAATGAATACTAGTTATTTATAAATTAATAAATTTGTATTGTTTTTTGTCTCCGAACGTCGACAAAATCAAAAGAATATGTTTGGCGGCATATTGGTGCATGAAACGAGAATGGTGGACTCCCTCCCCTTGCAAAATGTCTGTGTGGACTACTGATATATATATATTCGGTGTCACACAAAAGGGGGAGAGGGTCCCGGGTTCTGACCTCTCCATAAAGCCCGTGATTCTGTTTCGATTGATTATAATCTTATGTATATACTACGTAAAATTTTCTGAAATATTTTAAATAATTAAGTTTATTAATGAATACTAATTATTTATAAATTAATAAATTTGCATTGTTTTTTGTCTCCGAACGTCGACAAAATCAAAAGAATATGTTTGGCGGCATATTGGTGCATGGAACGAGAATGGTGGACTCCCCCCCCTTGCAAAATTTCTGTGTGGACTACTGATATATATATATATATATTCGGTGTCACACAAAAGGGGGAGAGGGTCCCGGGCTCTTACTTCTCCATAAAGCCCGTGATTCTGTTTCTATTGATTATAATCTTATGTATATACTACGTAAAATTTTATGAAATATTTTAAATAATTAATTTTATTAATGAATACTAATTATTTATAAATTAATAAATTTGTATTGTTTTTTGTCTCCGAACTTCGACAAAATAAAAATAATATGTTTGGCGGCATATTGGTGCATGATACGAGAATGGTGGACTCTTGCAAAATTTCTGTGTGGACTACTGATATATATATATATATATATATAATTTTTTTCGTGACATTTATGCCCATTTCAACCATAATAGATAAAAACAAAAATAAATCACTAATGTAATAAATAAAAGAAAATAAATAAATAAATCACATAAATATATTCTTTGATTGTTATATGTAATAAAAGAATCTTCCAAACACAATGGCAACGACATAAAAGGCTTAAGTATACTTGTTCAGTAATTACTAAAAATATTTCGTATGAGCAAATCCCTGTAACTCAACTACAGAACATTCGTGGGCAGATTGATAAAAGACGACCCTCCAATAAGAACGCTCCATTAATTCTACCCTGGGATAAGCTATGTAGTCTAGGGATTCGAAAATTCGATTCCAGCGGAAATGTCCTCTTAGGAGAAGAATATCCTGTTTGTTTCCATTATTATTTCTTCCTATTTCTGTTAGATGGGAAAGATACAATTCTACTGGATTTATGGCTACCTATAGAGGATATTTCGGTCTGATGATGGGCAACAATACCTGTAGAATCTCAGCTTCCTCTTCGCAATATATATATATATTAACTTTGTTTAAAATAAATGTTCTTCGCGTTTTTACAAATGTCTGTAATCCTAACAGAAAATAAAAACTTTTTTGAAAAGATATTTCTGACTAAAACAACCATTCTTTGTTTCCAAACACTTGTAACGCACGACATGAAGTGGATCAATAATGTTAAAAGGAAAAAAATTAGTAATTCCCTTTAAGTTATGAAGAATATTATTCACACTATACTGTGGCTAAGACTATTCTATCATGACTATAGTTATCTTAGGTTTATAACTATTTTTTGAATATATTTTTGTAATATATACATATATATATGAATTTTTGTTCATTCCGCCTTTCTTTCCTATAAACACTCTTAAACCTTATGCCTTCTGGATATCAAGTTGATAGTTTTTGAAAGCTCAGACCTTATCCTATAACTGTAATCGCAATTGGCTTGCTTGCTTCTGAGCCATTGAATGACATCACATTAATTATCAATCAATCAAGCGATACGAAAAGTTGTGTAATATTTCCCGTTAAGATTTTTATAGAAGTTAAAAATGGATTGGATGTAGTTTCTGAAGTATTTAGAGCATGTATCTTGCTATTTGTAGGTTTCTATCCACTTTTAAAGGAGCTTTTTTATGATGTTTGTTTGTTGTACAAACCAGCTAATGTAACAAAATGTTTGTTTGCTTATGAACGACACCAACTACGCTATACGTATGCTTGCCTGTGTTTGTTTGATAAATGCCGTTTCTGCATTCCTTCTCTTCAATTGCTTCATTGTTTGTTCATTCAAATATTACCAGAAATTAGTATTGACACTGTTAGAAGTCAATTGGTGTCACACAAGCAACTGTTCGAGATCTAATGGGTAGCATAATTGGACTTCTCGAACATGGATTATTATATCGAAAAACAAACCTTCTTATAGGATGTAATAGAAGGAGTGAAACTGCCATGATGAAAAAGCGTGTGTTCTCTCAAATGTATTACCAGAAATGCTTCACTGGAGAGTTAGGATCTGAGGCTCTATATGTAATTTAATTTAGTGCACGGTATACAGTATTGAACAATAGTTTTGAGTAAATGTGTTTATCTATAACTGAAAATAGCGTCACTGGCCTCAATGTATTGCGTTCTTGCAGTATGACACAATAGGAAAAGGTTTATACCTCTCTACGTGTCCAGAAAAATGGACCATACTGAACTGATATTTATTAGAGAAGGTAACATTTTGTTAATGGCAGGCCATTTTTATGTTGATGAGTCCATTATTGGGAAAAACACCAGTGCTTCAACGTCAAAGGAATCATGTGCAGACTAAAGCTTCTACTTATCCCATGACTAGCCAGACATCGACAAACAATGAGAGAAGACAAAGAAACGCCTTTAAGGGTATCCAATGCTCTACCAATGCGGTGAATATTACAATTTGGATCATTATCACAAACAGGTTGAGGTTTATTCGTGGTAATATATTTAGTGGATATTGTGAGGGGTTTGATGCCAGTATTCCTTGGTCCATTATCTCTCCAAACGTATCACTGTTGAGATATTACGCTCATGCTAGTGACGATTTCACGAGAAGGAAGTTCACCTCACGAAAACAGTTCATTGCTTCAACTACATTAATTCTTCGGATACCGCTTTTCTGTCGAGGTAAATGAATCTTATGAATCAAACGATGATACATATTTCGAATGGTGTAAATCAATGTTTTTTTTTACATTTGATTGATATAAAAGTTTAGAGGGTGCTTATCAGCACACACTTGGATGATTGGTGTATGAATCCTAGAGATGTGAGTTTAAATTAAAAGATTTACACATATCTTTACGTTCTAATGTCATAAAATAATTCGAATCAATCTCTCTCTATCTCTCTCATTCACACACATACATATATTTATATGTCTGTGTGTATTTGTATATAAATATGTAGATGTAATTTTTTTTCAACATTTATCATTAGCTCTATGGATGCATCTATATATATATATATATATATATATATATATATATATGTATATACATACTACCGAGCACATTTCCTATATTCTTCCTGTAAGTAAAGGTAAATGCGAAACATTTTTACTAAGGTTTGCGTTGGAAGCTTAACATTTAGTCATCATATAACTGAATATGTTTTTAACATCATTACATCATATAAATGAATGTGTTTTTTTTACATTAAATATTGTTTGAACTACGACACATACATATAAAACTATGCTAAGAATATGATTACAAGAAAAAAGTTTTATTAGCATTTTTTTAGCAAAAAAGTTTAAAAAGAATGACTTATATTCCCTTATATGAAAAGAACTTCGATTATAAATTCTACATAGACACTGAATTAAAATATTTCAAAGATTATCTTTACTTCATATTTACCATCAACTTAATTATTATCTTGTCTTTTTGTGAAATTTCTCTACAGAAATATATTCAAATATGAATAAATCCGTTCCTAACATATATAATCCAAAAATACTAGTTCAAGCTCGGTATAAAAAAACTTTCTATACAAAGTATTATTCATATAGAAGCATTAATCGTAAAAGGATAATAACCTTAGAAATATGTTATTTTTGCCAAACAATTTACATTTAATTATTTTTTTCTTATAATAATATTCTCGAAACAATTTTATTTACATATTTTAATTTTAATGGTATTAAATATCAAACAATTATACACTTTTGAAAAACCCTAGTTTTGAACGTTGCCAGTCACTTGATGTGTATTACTTCTTCTAAATGATTTTCTTTTTTTAAAATATAGTTAAAATAATTAAGTTCTGACTGTAAGCAATAAAACAAAAAATATAATTTTCAGGAAAATATATGTTTTAATATTTCAAATGAAAAAAAAAATGTTTTTAATAATTGATATAAATGTATAATGAACATTGTATTAGTTTAAATAAACAGCATTGAAAAAATAACTAAGACGGATAAGTTGCATTTTTTTAGTAATGGTGTTGGATTTGATGCGAAATCACGATAAATGAAACAAAGATGTCAAATATCTTAAATAATTATAAGTTGTGATTAAAATAGGTAAAATTTTTCAAAGTGGTTGAAAATAATGAATTTGCTTTAGTAAAATTCTAATTAACTCGAACTTTAATAAAAAAAAATAGTAAAGTTATTTTAATAAACGAAACGAAATTTCAATTTATATCTATATTTACTTGAAAATTGCTGTTTGATATTTCTCAGAAAATGCAAAATTCATTACTTAGCTGATATCAAGGAAAATTCATTTTTCTTTTTTCTTTAAGTTCTGTAATATTTCATAACCGTAAGGACGTCATGATTTCATTGTGCCGCCATTTTTTTCGCTTAAAAATTCTTCACTATGTTGGTAAATTATTTTGTTTTTCTTTTGTTCCTTGCGTAGCTGAGTTAAATTCAATTTTCTTCTGGAAGGTTAAAGCAGAAAAAAATACGTATAACTGAAGGATGTGGTACACTTTTTCTTATTTACATTATTTTTTCTCGAGCTTTTAGCAAAGAAACATGTGGGGTTAGGAGAAAATATTCATGAAAAAATTCTAATTGAAATTTTAGAGAAAAAAAAGTAAGGAAAACAATCTGCGCATATGTTCCTTACTTTTTCAATATAAAATAGCTTCTGAGCAAAAACTATCAAAGATAATATTTCTTCCTACAAATTGTACCACTCGTAAAATTTCAAAAACACAATAACCTTTTTTTTTTTTTTGAAATAGAGTTTTTCATCACGTAATTAGTTTTTACCTATACACTGCTGTATTTTTAAATAAATAAATAGTGTCTCGTTAACAATTTTTTTCGTTATTAATCTCAATAAGAGTTCAATGATGAACTTAGTGTATGTAAATTATGAGAAATATAACTTTTTTCCATATCTTCTGATAAAATAAGATAACGAAATTACCATGCTTTCCAAAATATTTCCTATTTTTAAATTTAATTTTGTGTTAGATAAAAGAAAAGATGTCAGCGTTGTTAACCAATTATATTTTAAAGTAATATGTGTATTATCTAAAATTACATTGATTTATTTTTTAATTAAATCAAATTCTTAAAATCGGCATGCATTTTTTGAAATATCATTAAAAGTCCTAAAATTAAGACCAAATGTTAATTATAATTTTCGTGTACACATTCTACATCTGATATGTATGCAAAAATGTAAATTAGAATTAAGAAGAGTTACAATATCAGATTGTTTTAATGGCTATTCTGTGATATGAAATCTAAAATAACATGTCAGTCTATTTTGGAGGTTTTGAGCATAGGAGAAATTAGGTCATAGATCAGATGAATAGATATATACATTGTTTTAGTATATGAGCGGGTAGTTGTAAAGGTTAGATTTTGGTGAAACTACAGGTGTAAAATTTGCTTGATTATTTACTATTCCAATGATTTATTCACCTTACGTGGCGAGAATATACTCTACCAACTAAATTGAATGCAATGAATACAATATTTTAATAAAAATAAAAACAATTGCATTTTTGATCTCCTTGATTATTTGTTAATTATTTAAGAATAAATATTTTTTATTACATTTTTTTAAGAAGCTTGTCAAAAAAGGCATGACCCCCTGCAATATTACACAAGAGGGAAATTAAGACTATCGAGCAATTAACTATTATTGTTTACTCATACATTTTCATTCATACTTAAAAATTCCATATTCTTATATGTGAAAGATGTATGATTATTATCTAACTTGAGAGAGAAAGAGAAAATACGAAGAAGTAGCTAAAATGCACGTTTAAACAACAAAATAAATATGTAAAGGGAAGTAGAATTATCGAATAAAATAAAAAAATAAAACAATACAACCTTATTTGTCAAACAGAAATTTGGGTTAATTGACAAAAAGAGTGGTAAAACAAAAGTGATGATATCAAGATTTACCGTTTGTGACTCAGTGTGCTAATACAAAAATAGGAAATAAGCAAATTTCATACGTAAAACTTCAAAATAAACAAATGTAAAGTTTACCAAATGAAGGCTTGAAAAATATCAGATAATTATAGAAGTAATGTATATATAAAACTATATTTCCAAAATAATTCAAAACTTAAGAATCATTACATGAGTGTGCGTCTATTATCTTCGAATCAAATTGTTGGTGTATTAAGCAAACAATACGGAAATCTTAGAAAATTCGAATAAATGATGTCATGCTGAAATTTGGAAGAGCATAAAATGATCAAGAATAGGTGTCATGATTGTAAATTATGAGAAAAATAATCTTAATTTTCACAGATCTCTGTTAAGAACTTACACAATCAATGCTATGAAATTTTTTATAATTGTGTGTTTTAAAAAAAAGAACACTTGATGTAATCTTTGAAAGATTCATATTGAAGGAAATTTAGAAAAAAGAGTTAAGTATTTTGCTTTATAATTGAATACATTATTTGAGATGTTTAATAATAAAAATATTTTCTTTCAAATCCACAAACTTTGATAATCTTCTTAAAGTAAGTATTACCTTACATTTTCTTAGAATCTTCCCTGAATAATTTCCATGTGATAAATATATGATTAAAAAATATGGGATTTTTTTAAACATTTACAAATTTATAAAATCTTATTTTTTTAAAAAATATTTGAATGAAAAAACCATTTTTCTGGATAATTTGTATTTGATTTTTGACTTTTTGAATGTTTCATGCGATTCTACTTAGATAATTACCATTGCAATATTCCATGAATCTTTCCGTTTGATGGGTATTATCGTTTTAATCTTATTCCTAAGAATAATGGAAATGATAGACGTTAAAATATCAATTTCCTTTTAGTAAGATTTATGAGGTTGAGTAAAGGTCATCGTCATTGACCTTGGTCTTTACAAACGGCCTTGTTGAGGTCATTGTTTCCACAACAAAATCTCGTACAATTTAAATTTGTATAAAAATTCAACTATGCGTGGAATGATGACTAAGACTTAGTCATCATGATGATTACTTAGAAAAAAAGAGTAGGACAAAGCTGAAAACAGAATATGAAGGAAAGTAGTTCGAGGAAAAACTCCTACATAGTGCAGTGGAATCTGTGACATACATGAACTAAAGATCAGACTTGTGAAGAAGATTCTAGTTTTCATCCCTTGATAACTAGAAATTATTGTAATCAGTCAAAAAATGTATTCCAAAAGGCAAGTAAACACACAAAATTTTCTTAAGACTTTTAATGTGCAGGTACATAGTAAAAATAATTTCTTTAATTCAAAATAATGGAATCATTGCAATGGACATTCAGTTTCTTAAAATGTTTTGTGTTTTCTTTCATCATAATATTCCTTTTAATTTATATCTTACCCATAAGAATGCATATCTAATTTTAATTTTTTTTTACTTTCCATTCAATTTGCAATTATCCAAATTTGATTTCGCAATGAATGGTGTGCTCTTTTTAGAAAATTTAATTGGAACTTAAGTTTCTTTATTTAATATTAAAAGTCAAATTTTTACGTCTTCATTATGTTTAATCACAAATGCAATCATCTGGTTAAGTATATTTTGTCAAATTATGATAAATATTAAATGGATCTAAAAGAGTACAAGAACACAAGTTATGATCTTCCTTTTTTTCTTGCAGTAACTAACAGTTGGGAACGAAAGTTAAGAACGAAAAATCAATACCTGTGTCATATGGAAGCTAGAAAGTATGGAATGACATATCAATCTTGGTCTATCAGGAACCAATGTTCTTAAAATTATGTCAAATGTTTTTAAACCTGATAAAATATAATAATAAATGCTTTGAAAACAATGTTCTAACCCTTCAGTAAAATTGTTATAATTTTTCCCCTGTAATTTCTTCAAAAATTACATTAAAATTTCACAAGTGCAAGGAATCTTTCCTTTTTCACTAGATTCCATAGAAACACAAATATTGTTAATAACAAATGGAAATGAGGCCAAAACAATTTTTAAATGAAATTTGTGATTTATTAAAGTTTGCTATATTTGTAAAAGGGGAATCTATTGAGAATAATAAGATAAGAATGATAAATAATAATCTATCCTAATAATAAGAAACTTTAATTGACTTTCTTTATAATTTCATCTTATTTTTTTTTAATTCATTTAAGGACCTTTTGAGACTATTATTAAAAATTAATTGCCAAGCAGTAATTGAAATTGATAAAAATATGCAATAGAATATTGTTACAATAACAATAATATATTAGAACCTTGTATAGTAGAATGACAATAGTTAATAACATCATAATGATTTGAATTTGTTTATGTATTGGTTTAAGATTTAATATAATGAAATACCGTTTTTTATTCCTATTTGTTTTCAGGTATCTATCTTTAAAAAATCATATACTAAAAGTTTTGACCATTTAAAAAGCTGGAGTACACAGACATCTTTAAAAAATCATGACATATATTAGAATTCCTCTCTCAATAACTAACTGCTTTAACATTACTGTCTTTATATTATATATTTAGCAAGGCCTCATACACTTAAAAATAGTTCAAAATATGGAATTTTTATGAGCTATATCCCAATTCCTAAAATGCATCTACATTTTAAAGGGGAGATACAGAGGTGCAGGTGTAAAAGCCAGACCGTTATAGAAGGGATGGAATGCAGTAGACTGATTATTTATTGATAGGAAAGCATGCATACTTATGTCACTTAAAAAAAATAGATACATATAAGGTACTGCGCTTCACATGAAGCTTCAGCAATACAGAACTTTGGAACTATAGCAGTAGTAAAAATATATGTATATATTCTACAGGATTTTTTTAAATAAATATGTGCCTTTGTTAATGATATTGATGATGTATCTTAAACCCCAAAATAATAAATATACCTTTATTCCTATGAAGCAAATAAGATGAATATTGCCATTTATCTAAATAAATGAAAATAATTTACATTTACCAGTTTTAATAATTCTCATTTTTTCATTGGAGAATACAGTTTTTAAACTGTCAATAGGTACAAACACTTAGGATCTAAAATGAGCATACTGGAAAATATCAACCCAGTGGTTCACAAGTTAGTTGCATGTGCTAAGAGATGTTTTTTCTTCTTTCCTCAGTGGTTTGACAGCCCAGGGTGAGCACTGGACTTCTCAAGAAGCCTTTTCCTGGCTAACCAAATTTCTTCTAGTTTTCTCCAGTTCTTAGTTCTCAAAACAATGATAAATTTTTCAAAGCCTCAATGCATTTAAGATTTGGCCTGTCCTTTATTCGTGTGCCAATTGGTTGGGCATTGAATACTTTTTCAGAGGTGCGGACTTCGTCCATTCTGACAACGTGACCTGCTCATTTAATTCGCTGTATTTTGATGAAATTATCGGTGTCAGATTTTTATGTAATTGATAGAGCTCGAAATTTGATATTTTTCTTCACGTTGCATTTTTCTGAAATCATCCAAAAATTAATCTTAAAATTTTTCTTTCGTAGAAACTTATTCTCTCACGTGCTCGAGACATGGACAAAAGACTTTTATAGTATTTTATACTTAAAAGACTTTTATACTAAATAATCTTTGTTTTTCTTATTATTAAATTTCATTTCATATATATTTTCGTATTCCATTAGTACATCTATTAGCCATAGTAATTCTCTTTTGAATTTCAGTAGTACCAATCATTTCTATTGTTAATTTCCGAACCTTAAATCAGTGAAACTGTCAACCTTCAAAATTGCACTCTTCAATTTTGAAGTGAGAATTGCTAAAACATAATTTAGTGATTTAGTGCAATGCATGTATTTGGTCTTATTCTCAATGATTTTCAGTCCCTCCTGAAGGCCTCTTTCTCTAAAGATAAGAAGGCTTGTCTTATTGCTGTGGGTGTACGAGAAATTATGTGAATTTCATCAGCAAAAGGCAACAACTGTATTGATATATTAAAGGTATTTCCACTGGTACTCATATTGGAATCTTAACAGGTGTTTTTTTTTTGGGGGGGGGGTTACAAAAATATTTCAAATCTAGTTTCATCAGCAAAAAAGCAAAGCAACTTACAAAACTTTGATTATGCCTGGTAAACGTATACTGCTAAAACATGAGCAAGAATTGAGAAAGATAAATATAGCATAATTTGAAAGAATAACTTACAGAAACACATTTTTTTGAATTAAATATTATGATTTTTGTTGAAAAATAGGCAACTCAAAAATTTATAAAGTATTTAAAAGACCTTTCATTGTTTAATTTACACAATGCAGAGAAGATTAAATGTTCAGAATACTTAACAACACTAGATGGCAATCGAGTCAATATAATAACCTTCTAGGCTAAGCTATTCGGCCAGAACTTAGGTCAATTGATTGCAAGCGAAGTATAAATATTTGTAAATTGCAAATTCATTAGAATCAAGAAAGACATAGGACTTTCTGGTTATTATAATTTTCTTTTAAATATTCGCAATACACAACAGGGAAAAAATTAAAACAAAAAAAAAACGATACTTGGTGATAACGCAAAAAGTTATTATAAACACGATTTAGTAAAAGCAGTAAAACATACAATGAATGAACGAAACACAACTGACTACACTTTAATACTTTGAACGATGCATTCAATTTCTTTTTTCCAGTTCTCCGAGCCCCGTATAGTAAAAGAACTTTTGACTATACTTTCCACGTCAATTCTTTGGTTGAAGTTTGGTAGGAAGTTAATCAATTACAAGATTCGAGAAAAATTATTGAGCATACCGGTTATGATTACAGTGATGGGGGAAAAATTTGGGTTTAATAAATATAAACCATAGTTCTTAAGAGCTCAGGGTCAAAACATATTTCAGACAAATTAATGGTTGCTTAAACTAAAACATTTATGTGCCTATTTCTATCTCTCTCTCTCTCTCTCTCTCTCTCTCTCTCTCTCTCTCTCTCTCTCTGTATATATATATATATATATATATATATATATATATTATATTATATATATATATACTAGCCGTTACCCTCCCGCTTCGCTGGGTATTTCATGATGTTTTATAAATATATCTGTTTAT
Organism: Trichonephila clavata; assembly: GCA_019973975.1. NCBI lineage: Eukaryota > Metazoa > Arthropoda > Arachnida > Araneae > Nephilidae > Trichonephila > Trichonephila clavata. The sequence goes on along the minus strand of BMAO01009728.1, from coordinate 86,119 downwards.
ATTCTGACAGATAAAAATTTTAAAAATTGGTTTTTTGTTATGAGTACCGTATATACTTTTAGTGCATTAAGTAAAAAGCTGCTAATTTTGAAATTACAAACAGACACTTCAATTTTATTTATTTATATAGATATAGATTGGGATTATAATAACCATTATTTAAATGTGACTAAAAATGTAAATAAAAAAAAAGAAAGGATTAAACTAACCGTAAAACTTGTCAATTTTTTTGTTTCTTGCATTGCGTTTTACTTATGAAGCCTTGATTTATTATTTTTAAAAGTACATCCGAAACAGCCGATGCTCTACTTAACTGAACAGTGAGATAACTATCATAAAAAAAATTATGGCACGTGTCAGCGTATTATCATGTGCGCGTACACTGTTATGTCTCATGAAGAGCATCGGTCGCCAGTAACAAAACAAAGACTTCATTAGCTCAGCTTGCCGTTTCATCTTGGCATTCAGTTTCACGTTCACCGTATAGTTTCCGTTCCCGTAAGAATACGGGAATAAAATATAGCCTATGTTACTCCCGTTAATGTAGCTTTCCATTAGTGAAAGAATTTTTAAAATCGCACCAGCCGTTTCGAGATTAGCCGGAACAAACAGACAGACAGACAGACAAAAAATTTTAAAAATTGTTTTTTTGTTATGAGTACGTATATACTTTTAGTGCATTAAGTAAAAAGCAGCTAATTTGAAATTACAAACAGACACTTCAATTTTATTTATTTGTATAGATTTAATATATATATCGTTCTCTATTTATGTTTAAGTGAAAAGTGGCGTTTAAAATAATTTTTTATTACTTTAAAGTTGTTTCGTTTTATAATGACATCTTATTTTATGGGTAGTTTCATTTCAACAAAAAACTATATTATAATATTTTTGTTACACATTTTTAATTCATTTTAAGGAGTATTTATTTATATGTTTGCATGAAACTTACTATGTAACATTAAGAAGTAAACTGTAATATAAACATGCATTATGTAATCAAATAACAAAATGAAGTAAAATAAGAATTTATGTTTACATCATTTTGCTATTGAATGAATAAGATTTTATTTTTAAAGTATAAGTTTACGGTGAAAAATATTAAAAGGTAATTATAAATTGTATTCAATTTCAATTCTGCTCTATTCTATGATGTAATTGTGTTATTTAACGCTGATGGTATTTATATTTTTAAGTAACGAAATATATAAATCATTTTAAAAATATATTGTTTCGTTTTGCTTAAACTTATGCAATGCATTACTATCGGCTTCGCGAAGCTTTTGAGAGTAGCTTGAATACGTGATAACTATTTATATTATATGAAATGTAAGATACCAAATAAAGATACCAATATAAACGAATGTTTTTTATTGCAAGATGAAAAATTATTAAACAATTAGCAACTTTATTGCAAAATATGTACAATTATAAATAAATGCACATTTTTTAAATTTGTTTTAGTCTTAGTAATTATTTGAAATATTACAATTTTTTGATTGCTAAGAATATAATTGTGAAAAAAAGTATTTTATATATTGCGGATAAAATAAAAACTTGATCAAAAATACATATCTACATTGTACGCATAATTCTGAAAAATAATAATTTTTTTTAATTACTTAATCATAATAATACATTTTCTCTACAATTTTACACGTAAATCTGAAAAACTAATTTTGATAAAAATGTTACCTTGTATTGAACAAAACTCATTTTCTTGATGGTGACAATAATAACTGACATATAATTAAATCTCTAGAAAGTTATTAAAAATAAAATAAAACATGTACTTCTTGTTCTGATTAGATTTAAAAATCATATTTTCTGTATAAAAAGGACAAGAAAGTTTTAATGAAAATGAGTAGCAACCCGACACGGAAACATAGCTCAAGTTCTTACTCCTCAGTACTTTTTTTTTCTTTGTCTTGAAGAATTACTTTAGAGCATTATTTACATGAAGTTTCAGAGAACAAACTGTATCCTTGGCTAAATGCCAGTATGCGTAAAGCCAACCACTCCGTCATAAACCCAACTTTCTACCAGAAAAAAAAAGTTTTCAAGCGATGAGTATCACGCAGGGATGCTTTTAAAGACTAATCGCTGTACTCGTATGAAAACAAATAAAAGCAACACTAGAAACGAAAGTTACTGAAACTTTTAGACTTCTGAGAGAGAGTGAAAAAGAGCGTTACCAACCATGGAATCCGTACATTGGATGAGAGAGAGAGAGGAAGGATGAAACGACTGGCAACATATTATGGAAGCGTTCAGCCATGATGTGAGCAGATGTATTGTCAGAACAAAATATATTGCAATATTTTCTTTAACGTTTCCCCAAATTGAACCCTTGCAACGAAAAAAAAACTCCCTTATAAAAATAATGGAATAAACAGTAATAACGATGATAAAAATACAAAAAAAGCGGAACTATGTTCGCAAAATAGTGCAGGAGAAATGAAAAACAAAGTCAGAACAACTTTTTTGACCATCTTCGGAAGACGTGAGCCTTTACCATTGTTTCCTTATGGGGGAAAATATCTCTTGGGTAACATCAAAATGTTTCCTTTTGCTGGATATGAAGGTAAAAGAAAAACTGGGTGGGTGCCGAATATCGGTTTGGAATGAAATCTGGCCTTTCGCCGTGTGTTTCCTTTACGCTGAATTGATATTGAAGAAAAAATTGGACTTAAGAGGATTTAATAAGTATTAGGGGAAAGAAAGGAAAATCTTATTGTGGATGTTCTTAATACTTAATACCATTGTGAAGTGTATGTATCAGTCTGTTCATTCACAAAGTTGATAAAATGCTACTAATTTCGATATAAATTTTAACGATTATCTGAGCTAAAAATTGGAATTTGCAAAAGAACAAAAATATTCCATTCTTTAAATATGAATGTAAAATACACAGTGAAAATCGCTTAACATGAAACTGAAGAGCCTGAATTTCTTTATGTTAAAATAATTTCGTGTTAAACAATATTCAAAGGGGGAAACATATATAAACAAAATTATGTTCGTTAAATTATTTTTATTTAAATAGATATGTATATATACAGTATTTTAAAAAAATCTATGAAACAAAACATTCACAAGACCTTAAAGACATTTAAAATAAATTTTCCATATATTTGAGGGGGGGATATTTATTGAGCTTTTGGAAAATAATCAAATTTTTTTTATATTGCCTTTATTACATAAATTATCAACAAATTGGTTTGATGTCCTCCTTTTCGTTTTTCATTTCACCATTGGAATGTGTGTCTGAATAACTGATCATATTTTTTTTTTATATTCTTCATCTCGCATGACTTGGGAAAAAGATATGCATTATTTATTTCATTTCCGTCATCAGAATTTGTATCAATTGCAATTTTTGAGCTTTGAACAAACTCCAAATTTTCTACCGTAATTGAGGCTGTATAAAATATTATCAACAACTACTCCAACGAATTATTGCAATGATACAGCTGGTGTTTTTGTTGGTATTTTTCGTATTTTGTTCATTCCCATAAAGGAAATAGTTTCAGGTTAAGTGAATTTTGTTTCGTGTGAAGAGAAAAAAAGGTAAACCTACATAGTATTTTGTCGGGACCAATGTATTATTTCGTGTCATCCAATATTTCGTCTTAAGCGTTTCGCGTTAAACGTATTTAACTGTATATAAATGATTGATAGTTTTATATACGTCTAAGTAAAGTAAGTAAAAATTGTTGAATTAAAAATGCATTGTTTTTTAAATGGAAATATAATTTTATAAGATTTGATAACATGTTTCGAAAGTTATATATACTTTGGTCATAGCCTAATAATTCTACTGAGAACTCACTTTGAGGCCACGGTAGCCGAGTGGTCTAGGCATTGGACCATGGCTAGCGTGTCATGAGTTCAATCCCAGTACCACATAAAGACCCGCCGTGTAGGGGAGCAATGCACGTTAAATCTGTCGAGAGCTTCAAACGTCCTCCCGTTGGTGTGGTAGTTAGGAGAGGGGGTGCCAGCTCAGGTGTCTTCCGCGTCACTTGACCATGGTTCAAAATTACGCTGACCGTCGCTTAAAGCCCTCGTGTTACTAATCAGTGCGACGTTAATATTCCCTCACTCACTGTACTTTATGTATTTCTGTTGTTTCATATTAAATTTTAACCAACCACCTGAACAGTGCGACGTTAATATTCACTCACTGATATATTGTTAAATGTATCAGTACTGTGCTTTGTATTTGATAATAAATTTATCATTACTGAGAATTAAAAACAAATTTAATAATGTTTGACAAATCCCATGGGCTTGTCTCTTACAAAATCTAAAAATTATCTTAATAATTTTTATGCTTTATAACTAAAGACATATTTTAGCTTTAGCCTCAAAGTACATATTATTACGTACTCATTATTATACAAAGTATTAATGCATTCAGTACATTGTTGTTATATGTAGGAGGCGCAATGAAAATTATGACTGAAATTTGAGTGGCAAACATTGAAAGTTTGAGGAGCATTACGGTACGCGGATTGTGTGATACGTATTTATTTTTGTATGAAATATTTATTTTGATTTCTATATTTTCAATAGAAATTTATAGAAATTTATACTAAGCACCTGTTTTCAATAAGAAATTGTCTTATATTTCCTTCACATATTACATAATCGATTTTAAATTTTTATAAAGTATCCTTCTAATTGTTAGTCGAATTAAAACAAGTCCATATCTGGAACAACATTAAAGGGGACGAACAGAGTCCTGAGACTATCAACTTTAAACAAATTACTGTGACATTTATTCTTATCCTTTAAGTACAGACAATCCCTTAACCTCCATAACTGCTGCTCAGAGGATGCATTTTAAACACCCATCCAAGGGTCGACTCATTCCCATACGTCATCCGTGAAACGTTCCTTTTGTTAGAAGACAAGGATGAAGGCTATATTTCTGTAAGTTTTGTTAGAAAGAGAATGAAATGAGCATCGTCCGTCATGGAATAACATACGCCTCTGACAACTGACGACAACGAATAATCGAGCTGTCCACAACAACTTAATTAGTGCACCCTTAATGTCTGGAGCGTGGAGAGACACTTAACATTCAATAGAGTTACAGATCTTTTGAACCGGTAAGAATTAAACTCTTGGAAGTATCTGTTTGTTATTCGTTCATATCAGAACCACCTATATTTCAATTGCGTTGTCATTAAGATGCATTTTTTCCCTTAATGCTGTTGAATATTATGCATTTGTAATCGATGTTTTGATGGCTATCCAATCAAAATCTGTAGAATAATTGTAAAAAATTAGTAACTATTTTTAAATTCTTCAGGATAAGAAGTATTTAATTTTTTAAATTTAGATTTTACAATGTTTTAACTAAGACACAGACATAGTCTTGTTGAAAGTCTTTTTTTTTAATCTCCAAACATTGAGTTTGAATTCAAAATATGCAGCTATTGTTTTATTATTTCATTTTCTGTAAGTATTAAATAAAATCAAGTACGTCTTATTAAGGTGATTTTTTAAAATATTTTTAGATTTGTTTAGTGCAGTTTAAGAAAAATGTGCTAAAATTAAGAAGAGAAAAAGACATTATTATTACTAAAATGGGAAAAATAGGTAAAAATTGACAAAAAATAGCATAAATGCGGTCCATTCCGTACCAAAGGTTTATGAACAAATTTTCAATTTTTTTTCAATCTAATGTGCTGCTATATTATTCAATTTTGAAATGACCTCAGGATAAGAGATATTTTCTTTTTTACAAAAACTAGAGCACTTTATCTCAGTTATTATATGAAATTGCTTAAAAGAAAAGTAATTATATTCACATAAGGTCTGTAAATTTTGTAATAAAACAGTGATTGTTATATCCGAAGGTAAAAACAATTCTACTGTTATTCAGAAATTACAGAAAAAATTTCAGAAAATTATTTTTTAGCAATCGCTGGCCCCGTTTGATTATTTTCAAAAAATCACATTTCGAGTAAAACGCGTTTTAAAGTATGGCATCTTGGTTTAAGTAATGGCATCTGATTTTACGAAAACATTTGTCGCTTTTGTTCTATTGAACAGAAAATGAGAAACTTGGTATTTTTATAATGCTAATAAGATGGCCCATAAAATAAAATCATATAAAAGTTCGTCAATTTTTGGCAAAATTAACAATTTAAGGGTAGTCAGATACCTTAAAATTATTAATTCGTCTTAGCACAGTATATATGTTAACTCATGAAATTAATTAACATTTCACAAAATTAATTTGTAGATATATCAATCAGATATTCTTTTTAGATAAATATTCATTTAAAATATTTTACACATAATTTGTTATCCTTGTCACACATGAATTATATTTTAAAGCATTGTACATGTATCGATACTAAAAAAATTGCACATAATAAAATAGATTACATTTCAGTAAATATTCAAACATCATTTATACATGTACGTCACATATTATTTTTGATGTTCTCCGCATTGATTATTATAATTCTCATTTACATTTATTATTCCCTTAACCGTTTTCCCGTACAACGCACGGGCAACCCCAAGTTGATCTCAAGCAGTTTTCGTGTGTATACTGTGCCGGTTAATATATTTTCTTTTCTTATTTCTGAGTTGTACACATTGTTAATTCTTATGGTGAGATTATTAGTGCTAGAGATTTTAAGAGATGCAGTTTGTCCAACGTACTGAAATGCTTCTCATTCTGTATTTTCTTTTTCGGAAAGGCTGGAATTTTTCTTTGAAAGTAGGGGTTTAGATTCTAGTAAATGTTCGATAAGAAACGGATACAGCCAAGGCAATATGCAGTTTGTTGCTAAAGAAGAAAAAAAAATGAAAATATAGTAAAAAAAGCTGATATATTTCTTTCCTGATTGCAATGTAAGTTTTCGTATTACACCATGCTTGAAATTATGTGTGTATATATCAAAGCGTACAGACATAATACCCTCTACCGATTGATAAAAAATGGTATGGGTATGATTTTTTTGTAAGCGTAAAAGATATTCTTGTAACACATTTTTAACATTCTTCATTGTATGCAGGGTGTAAGTCAAAAGAGCAAACATTTTGGAGTATCTTGTGTTCTACAATTATAAAGAAAAATAGTGTAAAAATTTTAAAATTAAAATTAAATTATTTTATTTTTGCATTCTATTTATTTTTCTTAACTATATTCAACAAAAAAATAGCCCTTATTCAGACATTTAGGGGGGGGGGAGTGACTCGTTGTGGGATTAATTCACAATTGTTTTAGTACTCAAAACTCATTTGAGAAATTACTGAAACTGAAGTTTTATCAAGACTTGCATACTTTGAAGGTTGTTAGAGTGATCTAATCTGCAAAAAGGTTTTCAATTTCTTTCAGGGATCATTTTTTTTAAATTTATGCTTGTTAAAATATATATTTGATATATAAGTAAACAGACAAAATTCAGGAAAAAAAATGTCTTACCATCTTTAACCTTTAATATACATCTATATATTCCTATGTATTATTTTATATAATATTTCAAAAGGGATTCCAATACATAACTTGGATTTATTATTGATCTACTCATAAACAGTATTGTTTAGATTGTAATACTTAATACCCTCAAATCATTTCCACTTATTTAAATACTTATCGAACGACTCACCGTCAATACATTTTTGAGAAAGTTGGAAAATCGAATTAAAAGTTTAATATATTATGGAAAATTTATCCCACTGATATATATTTAATAATTATTTTGTTACATGTTCGTAATATAGTAAATATTTTAAGCCATAATTAAACTTAACATTCGAATATTGAACAGCTTCATTTTTCTAAATATTATCAGAGCTCTGTAGCATTTGAAACCCACTCTTTAATGTAAATTTTCATATACATGTGATTTGATTTAAATACATTAAGTAGTCAATAATAAATAAAGTTTGTAACCAAAATGTTCAAAAAATATTTTATGTATTATTATAAAACTGGATATTAAAACTAGAGAAAATTAAAGCTTGCACTTAAAAAGAAAAATTAAACAAAGAAAATAACAGCTTACGCTCAAAGATGAATAAATAAATTTTATTACAATATAATAAATGTATTATAATGCAGGTTTTACTCATTCACGAAATTTTCTCGTTGAAAATGAAAATATTCTTTTCATTTGAATAAAAAAAGCATGAAAATTATTATGATGAACTCATAAGAAGAAATAAGAGTTTGTCAGAAGTTTAGACAACCTGTGATTTTAATTTCATACCTAATTACTCGACAAAAGAGTCTTAGCTTTTTCTACAACTTTTTTCTCACTTGTACGACCACACTGCTCGAAATAAAATAATTACAAATATTCTGATCTAATTTAAAAGCATTCTAGGAAATTGCAATAAAAAATGAAAATAAATGAAAGTCTTCCTTTTTCGCATTAAAATCTTTTTTTCTTCAATACACATGTTTAAATTTATATTCTTTCGACTTTGTTTCATTAATATTAGCAAATGTGCTGTTAAGTAGACTTTAATTAATGAAGGAGAAGATTTTGCAAGCGGGGTTGACTTTTTAATCAGAAATTCCTATCATGTAATCCCGGAAGAAAGTCTCCACATTTTAATTCTAGCTTCTGCATTGTAAAGCAAACTTTTGTAAAATTTAGAATATAATTAGTCATGAGTGCAAAAGTTTGTTCGGTTTAGCATTAAGCAATTCTTTGTCTTAATGATAGCGTTAAATTATTTCCTAATGCATTCAGTTCTATTTTTTTAGATTAATCAGGGAAAGCAAAGGTAATTTCTGAAATGGTTATAAATATGCAAGTAATTATTAGTAAAGATTAATTAGACAAAAAGAAATTTATAATATTTAGCAAAGTTCTTTAATGCATCTAATATAGTATTTATGAATTTCTTTAAAATATGCTTCTAGAGTTATAAGCTCATTCAGCCATAAAGAATTTCAAAACCAAATAGAATGAAATTCATGTAATTATGAATAGGACACCCCCTCCACACACACACAAACTCTTTTAGAATTAATCCCATTAAAGTTATAATATTTTTCAATGGTATACAACAATTTATATTTCTTCACTTAACAGTTCATTTTCATCCTTAGATTCGTTTCCCAGTTCGTAATATATGAGTTTTTTGTTTCAGCCTCTTCATAACTGATTTTCACACTCAAGAACACACTAAGAACTACGTTTATAAAATTATATTAATAATATTATATTACATTAATTTTAACAATTATAATTATTGTATCTCAAATTAATGAAATAATTTTGTTTCTTTAAACTGCTAACAAATAAAACATTTGCTCTTAACCAAATATTGTTACGAATTTATTTTCAAATATGTTTTCATACAGCTAAATACCACGAATAAACTATAACAACATCGAAATTCATTTATTAAGCTTCCTTATCTAATCCCATAAAATTTATTAAAAAGTTATGATCAAGGGGACAGTAAAATCTGCAATTTTATTTAATTTTAGTACATTCTATACACACGCCATGAAAATATAGTAAACGCTTTCAATGTTTTTTTTTCTAATTGGTTATATAAGTTTAGAGAGTGAAGCGACTATTCAGACTGTACCAAATACAGGAATACAAATCTCTTTTATAAATAAATGGAAGTACTTAATGTAAATTAGACCTTATACAAGATGATAGTGAAATTAGGAAAGAAACCGTTATATTCAACAAATTTTGATGATCATGACATCAGTCATTTTCTAACTATAGCTTCTTATTATTTTCTCCCATATAAATCACATATCAGAATAGAAAAATATTATTTAAAATCTAGAGAAAAGTTGCTGACGGAGAGGATTTTCTTAAATTCTCCTTATTCTTTAAGAGTATAAAAATATTCCAAATGTTTGACAGTATCAGTTGTTGTGAAATGTGTAGTAACACACACATACATATGCAGATTTATTTATGTAACTTATTGAGCAAGTGAAAAGCTATTATGCATTAATTGGTTCATTGTCGGGGGATATTTTTATATAGGTTTCGAACTTCTTTTAAGATCAATCACTTTGAATGTATTCATACATATATGTTATTTAACAAAGAAAATCTTCAAGCATACAGTAAATAGATTAATAAACAAACATTTATTTGCTAAGAAAATGTATACAAAGAAGTTTTTCGGCATTTTCAATCGTCATTTCTTTCACTCTGAATGATCAAACACATGGTTCCTTTTTCTAAACATGTGTAAATTTCATAAAGAAGCTTCAGAGAATAATGAATTATGTTTGGCAATTATTTTAACTCTAACAAAAATTTATACTTGTTTATGCAATTACTTAATTTTAGTGCGACTTTCGAAGCAACATTTTAGAGATTAAAAATGTTTATTTACTCAGTTGTATTCATAAAAGGAGAAAAATACTTCTATGCTCCTTTTAATGTTCCTAACAAAACGATTCTACTCAATTGAGTAGTACGCAGGTTTGCTTTAGAACTATACAAATGGTGTGCATAATTTAATTTCACTTATCGAATTTTACGAGATTTTTTTAATTGCCCTACTTTTAGCACCAGAGAAATACTTGTGTAACGCAAAAACATCTAAAAGAATTTAAACAATTTCTTTACAAGAATGCCAAACACTGAAGAACACTTCAAACTTCAGAGGAAAAACGGAACTATGTTGAATTTCCTTAATATATGTAACTAATCTGTTTAAGCAATGTATTTCATTTATGTAAAAATTGTTTGCTGAATTGATTAAATAAATTTCTACTTTTTCTTAAATAGAACAATAGGTAGACTCCCTTCGTCATTAAATGCACACGCATGTTAATTGTTCCTGCAATATACATTCTACAGTTGGTTCATTCAAAATAGATGATTTACGTCACTTTTCTTGGTAGAAGAGCTAAGCAAGCACTTTTGTTCGGTCATACTTTTAGTGTCTAAAGAAAAGTGAAATTCAATTAAACCTTGCCGATTAAAGAGATTTCTTGAGTAGCAAACAAAAGAAGGAATCTTCGAAATATATTTTTTACAAGCAGTGCCCTCCTCTAAATGCAAACTTTTACTTTAATTATTCGGAGCACTAAAGCAGAAACTGGTTTGGTAGTCAGTAATTACAGTTGCTTCTGTGGGAGAATATTCTTTTTTCCAGCCATTTTCACCATTAAATCATAAGAAAAATAGTCATTTAGGACTTAAATTAGGCATTAAATTGTTCTGAATTTCTTTGAGTAAGAGCTGTGTTTGTTTGATTGTCAATGTAATTTGTTTTATGACAATAGAAATTTTCTTCAGCAATATTTAACTTAGCAGTTAGGATATAAGTGGTATTATTAAAGATTGAGCTTTAAAATCCAAGTGTAGGTGCTTGAATAGAAATAAATTTATTTGTCTATGATAATTGTTAAAGTAGAAAATAATTTAATTTCTTTGTGTAAATGCAAATGTTCCATATTACAATATATGCTTAAAGCGCTTTTTAACTTATTTTATTTAACTGTAATAAGAAACAGTGTGATTTAATTAATTTAAGCTCTATTAGTTTAAAATAAATGTTTATTCTTATTTTAGGATGTTGCAAACGAATTAATATGAATTAAATTATTATATTTCTTTAGCGCATAGATTAATTCTAAATATTTGTTAAATTACTTTTATATCGTTTTCTAAACAATGCTTTATGTGAAAAACTCTACTTTGTGTAACGGTTTTATATTTTACTTGGAATTCGAGGTCTTTCAAAAGAAAGTGAACAGTATTAAGAAATATGATCTGCATTATATGTCAAATTTTCAATATTGCATCCTACTCGAAAGAGTAAAAGTCTTTTGAGTGAGCTTCTGGAAACATCAGTAGTGGATTTGATAGACTGTAAATAATATAGTTTTAAAAAATATTGCTGCGTGAGATCCTGTTCTTATTTTTTCAACTTTCAAGAAATTTAAAACACCTGGGATCAGATTCTTTAATAGCTTGAATCAAATCCCTACATGGCGAAATAAGTCATCCTTTTATAAATTTTATTTTATATATTTCGTTCAAATGGCTATAACTTTTAGATTAAAATCGGAATCCTATGAAAGGAGAGCATAGATCCTGGGCAATGAGCTTAAATAAGTGGTACAAAAGATTATGTTAAAACTTTAATTACATATCACGAATGTTTTGAAGAAGTTAGGATAAGTATAATTGTATTGAGCTTCATATAAAATGGATGCAATGGAACATATTTCGTGTTTGTTTGTTTTTTGAAGTTTTTTTTTTAAAAAAACATTTTTCATTCGTTTCTCTAATAAGGATTGAAATATATACCAGCATAAGCCCTTCGATAATTATATTAATTATACATTTAATTAGGATAAATAAACGATTATGTTATTGATTAATATTGATTCAAACTATTTCACTGGCTGACCCTTAAGGAATCTTAGATATTTAGTGAAAATACTTTAAAAAAGTTCGAAGGCTCTAATTTTAATATAATTTATTTCATTTGGTTAATATTCCATGCCGAAGAAAATTGAATGCATATTTGAAAAATTTAGAACGTTATTTGTTTTTAGGTGCATATTTTTATAGCTTAAATTTTAACCACTATTCGATTATTGGTAATCGCATTTTTTTGTTTATGTACATAAAGTAATCAAATACAAAAAAAAAATAAGGTTCATTTTAGAATATCAGGTGGTTTAAGCATTATTTGGTGGCCATCAAACTTCTTTTCTTTTTCCAGCCAATGCTGCATATCGACCATCTAAAACTCACTTATTCCTTTCAGGATTCTTTGCTTGCATCTCTGACTCCTTATACAGTATTCTTTTAACACATTCTTTAACGAATTGAGACCATTTGCCGAGACCAGTGATAAGAAACCTTAGTCTTTGATTAGTCTTCAACTTACAAAACTATTATATATCCATTTGGTGTTTTTTTTAGTTAACGACACAAAGCAGACATTCTTCATCGCATATCTTTAAGCTGTATTAGAGTAACTTATTTCAGATTTATGCATAGAAAGGATTTTATATAGAAAACGAAAATGATATTTTCCAAAACGGTTCCTAAATTATATTAAAAAGCTTTAAAAAGTTAAGGTCTCAATGTACAAGATTTTAAGATATTCGAATATTATTATAATTTCACATCTACGGAAGACCAGTTAAACAGAAAGTGGTGATAAACGTAGGAAAATTAATATGAATAGGTTTTAAGAGTTAAAAAGCTAAAATAAAGTAAGCCAGTCTCTTTAAATTATCCCTATTTATCATGTGACTTTAATTTTTTTTATTTACAACTATGTTTTTTTGTTTTGATATGTGTTTTAAACATTTTGAGTCCATATTTACTAAAAACTATATATTACGACAAATAGTACTTTGCAAGATAGATAAAATTAATATTCACCAAGTTACACAGTATATGTTACTCTATTATATTATTATTTTACTATTAGAGTATATTAGTATTACAATTAATATTAATATTTTTTAGGATCCATGACACATTATTAGAATTACTTCTTTCTTTATTTTATAAAATTGTATTTTCTGTCGTCTATTAACTCCTAGAATTTTTTTAAAACATTTTCGTAAAATATTATTATGTATCATCCTACTTTTAGCGGCCTTTACTTTGCAATTATATATTTTGATCGAAAAATTGAGATTTTGTATTTTTTTCTTTCTTTTAAATTCATACTTGAATGATAATGTTATGTTTCTTTTCAATTTCTTTTTCTTTTCTCCCGTGAAAAAAGTTGTTCTGGCTTAAGCTTCATTAAATATCCTTATCAGAATCAAATAAAATCAAGTTATAAAGCCATGTTGAAATTTTTTAAAAATTGAATGAAGTTTTATATATGTATTTGACATAAATGTAAACATGACATTTTCTATGAAGTATTACTTCTGTATTTTAGAAAATACATATGGAGCATATACTTGAAACAACATGAAATAACTTTTCCATATCTATCATCCACGTCTAGTGCAATTCGATGCCTAACTGGGCTACAATCTTTTTAGATGCTAAGAGCTGCAGCTGTGTGTACTAATTTCGGATCTTTTGTTTTCCCAAAAGACATATAAATTTAAACATGGTGTCTTCCCACTATGCTGTATACGTATAATAAGTGGAGCTTGTCAATTGATTTCCTTTCTGGTGTTGCAATTATAATGGCCAGGTGTATATGTTTGAATTCTGAATCACTTTTCCATTCCTTTCTTTCTACATTTTTTGTCTTACTGAATGTTATCATGATCACAGATATACCTTCATCCAAATTGTTCTAGATATAACCAAACAATTAATCATCAAACCAATTGAAACAATTTACTTCGTCATTTTGTAATGCATAAAGATATAATCATAATTTTCTTTTAAATGTTCTCAAAATGATTTTTTATATTTTGTCTTTTATATTATTTTCCTTTTTTTCTGAATTTTCATTTTGTTTTATTTGATTAACACTATCAATTTACACCTTGTATCTTTCTCTAGTGTGATGTACCATAAGATATACTTGCGTTGTACTCTGGAGATAGTTTTTCCAACATTTTAAACTATGCTACTCGTAGAGGAAAAACAATTTATGCGGGATTTATTAAAAATTCTAAAGATTAATTGCTGTAAAGTTAATGTTATAGTCACTTAGGGCAGCAATTTACTTTTTGAATAAATCCTCACCCAAACCTTCTGATACGATATAATGTCTCATGTGATAAGTTTTGAGCTTGGCACAATCATTGTTTGACTAATAGAAAGCCTTTGCCAGAATTCCCACGATTATTGCAAATCTATTAGTAAAGTTATATTGACACCAGGCATCAAATATTTCATACTATTTGTACATATCATACTGCGATATTGCGTTCTTTTATACGTACAATTTGTATATTTGCTGTGCCTAACACTACATACTCTTAAGCTATATTATGTAAATAAAATTTATTTTCAATTTTAAACGCAGACATTTTTTCATGGTCTTTTCATACTTCTTTTTTGGGCTCAGCGCTGATGTAAATGTCTTCGGATGAATGTTTTCTCCCTTCTATATGATATCACCTACCTATCTATTATTTGTACAATTAAATTTTATCAAAAAAAATCAAGGATTTGATTGAAATGTAACGAAGTAATATCGTCCTTTTACTTTATAAATATAATAAACGAAGCCATATATATATAAAAAATCAATCCTATCTCATTAAAAAATTTTACTTTTATTTCTCCAAATGTTATTCTTAAAAACTGTATGAGTAATTGCGATGGTGCTATTTTGGAGTTCAACCTCTTTTGTCCAAATCAATCAGAAGCTTTCAAAGGTATTCATACTTATTGGCTTGCATTTCAGTACAACTGTCAAAATAATCTTTGAAACTAATTATTTTTATACTAGTATTTATTTTTCCGTCACCCGGAAACCCAGTATTGTTTATTTATTCTCTAAAATGTGTTTAATATTATATATTCTGAATCAATTTTGGTGTTTAAAATGCCAAAGGCTTGATTTTTCCCAAGTAACAATCTCTGAGCAATAGGTGTATGTATTTTGAAGTCATTTCAATAAATATTATATTTTTTTTATAATTAAATGTGTATTCTGTCTTTAAACTCAAGCATCTTTTCTTAAGAAAAATGTTAGACACTACAAGAAAAAAAAAAGATAACTTGAAACAAATTAAATTGAAACATATATTTCTTTGTAGTTTGAAAATTCATTCCCTGACAATGACCCTTCTTAAATGCGAATCGCTAAGATATTAACAGCATCTACAGCTCCCTAAATAGTTTAGATATTAAATAAAAAAGCAAACCATCTTTTCAATAATCATTCAGCTATTGTCAAAACCTTTCGTAAACTGTACAATTACTAATTTAAAGAATAATCTGTGAATTGCACATTTATTTGTACACATGTTCCAAAAATTTCTACAACTATTTTTGCTACCCCACCCAACTGAACTCAACAGACATGTAAATCTACATAAGTAGATAATATTGCAATTTGAGCACTGAAAAATAATCATTCTTAAAAAATATTCTACACATTTAAAAGATAGTCCAAAATAAATTTGAAAATGTAGTATAGTACAAACTACCATTTTTTTCCCACCAAGCCTGTTAAAGAAACGAAACAGTTCCACCTCAGGTGCCAGTATTACAGATTTTCACTTAGCCTGAGTATTGATAAAAAGACATTCTACAATTTCCACTATTTCCTCTTTTACGACAACTGAACTATAAATTCTGCAAACAGTAGAAATCGTAAAACAAAGCAAGTAAAGCAGAAGCGTACACATTTATCTCAAACTCTATACCAGTATTTCAACGCCGGTTCGACTTTAAAATAAATTATTAAAAATTTAAAAATATTGCTCTTTTCTCTCGAATGCAATGATAAAATTACTGATCTTTTAAATTTTCAATTAAGAACATGCCAGGGTAGTAGATATGACCACACTTTTTGACATCCTCAGGAAAACAGAGCCAGTAGAAAACTGCAAGATGTTTTACATATTTATGTATGGTTTGATCTTATATTTTCTTTCCGATAAATATATTTTAAACTAAGCCTCATAACATTTATTTTAATAATTTTTCGTATTACAAAGTGTTTATTGCAGGGAATTTTTTACTTTCAACATTGTGTCATATGATATTTTTTAATCTCAGCATCATTTATCTGGCTTCAACATCTTGTTTGACAAATCTATTGATTGTATTATGAAACATTCATAATGAAAAAAATCACTTCTTTCATCTTATAATGTGTATCTTTCTTTTTCTTAATAAACAATTACGTTATAATCATGATCAATTAAAATATTTGTAAAATGGAAAAAAAAACATTAATATTTCAATGATTTAGGAAATTTTAAATGAAAACAGTTTTTTTTTTAAAATTATAAATACGAAGTGAACAGCCTTATAGAATAATGAAAGACTGCTAACTAAAAAACAAGTTCCGCCATGTATCCCTGTTCTACTTTTAAATTGAGCTACCACTTTTATTTCGATCAGATAAAAAAATATATCACCCTTTCTTTCGTGCAAACGTCATCTCTTTTAGAATAATCGAAATCACATTATCAAACCCCGTACCCAGCCCTTTCTATCTGTTTCATCCCTACTCACTTTTCTTTTCTCACCCAGAAGCGTTTCGTAACAACGTCTTTTAAAAGCGTACGTCGAAGAGCTATCTATCATTTTCACGGACTGATACTAGCAATTGATCATGATAACGTCATGGCTCTCCCAGTGTGCGAGAGTTCATTTAAAAAAAAAAGAAGCTACACAATAAGAACATGCTTGTCTTTGGCGTAAACTTCCGGCAATTGAATAGAGAATTTATTGTGATGCGTTCCTGGTTCAAAATTTTAAAAAAAAAAAATCGATTGCTTCAACGAGTACATTCAAAGGATTTGGCTTAAGAATACATTTTCTGGCCAAATTTATCGTGTCAGATCGGGTTTCGAATAGATTTGTTTACTTTCGAATAAGAAGGAACACGATATTTGAACTTTTATGCGGTCTAGACGGAACTGTTCTTTAAAATAAATATGGCCCTAGCCACATCATGCTTGTTCAAACATACAAGATATGTTTTTGGTATGCTTTTGATGTAAATGTAAACCCTATTTGTGATCGAATTATGGGCTTAAGCTCTTAGGAATTTCTCATCATGAATTTTTATTCTGTGTGTTCGAAGTGATCGATTTATTTACTTAAGATTTTGAAGTCTTATATGATGTTTATTTACTTTTCGATTTTATTGCACAGGCATAAAAACACTTTCTCGCACCCACACATATACATATGTATGTGCGTGAGTTTGAGCAATTTATACAGTATTAAAAAAATGAAGAAAAGTGTACACAGAAGAAGAAAGAAAATTATTTTTAAAGAAGAAAATCCGTAATACACTGCATTACCTTAGATAGGTATATATAGCAGGTGAACATATTTTTCCACATTGTATAATAAACAAATGCTATTATAATTATAAATATCGTTACAGTTTACTAAGTCAAACAGGAGCAGTGAATAAAAGGAAATAAAATAATTTTCCTCTTCGAGAGATTAAAAAATTGATGTATGAAGAAAAGTATTCACCACATTTCTAAGATTTAACTTTGAAAAAAAATGTTGTTTATAAAATTCAATTTTTTTGAAGTAGTTTAATATAAATTTCAAATCATTCTAAATACAAAAACTTAATTATAATGAGAAATGTTGTAAAATAATACAATAAGAGATTTTTTTAAAAATATGAAGAAACATGGTTAGAAAAAAATCTTGGTTTCATTAAAAACAAACTGAGAATTTGAGTAAATTTTGAAGTCTTAAATAATATTCGTGATTTTTTTTAAATCTGGACTTGGAATTTCGTATCTTGAAAAAATTTATGGTACTCTCTTTTTAATCTCATTCGATTATTTTTAATTTGATAGTTCTTTTTTTTCAATACTTTTTATCATGCGTTTGTGTAGTTAGCACATACTTTATTACTTCATTTTAAACATTTCATTCGTTTTTTTTTATTAAATCAACTTTTTTTCAAAAACACATCATAATCCCTGAAGTATTTCCTTTCAATAATTAACAAAGACATTATAGTAACTTAATTTTATCCCTATGAGTTTAATGGTGTACTCAGAAGCAAGCAAAAAGTAGGTTAATATTTAGTTATACTACAGACTAAACAGGACATACACTGCTGGTCATTAAATTTGAAAATCAGGATGGAAAACAAGCAACATAATTTAATTATTGTTCCTATAGAGCAAAGTAGGAAGAAAACATTATTAAATTTCTAGACAATTTTACGCTACATATAGTTCCAACTTATTTCAAAGCTGCCAGATACAGCTCTAACACAGTTAAATATAAAATCAAACTGGGTTTTGATGTCAGATGCATGGAAAGTTTTCAATAGTGCTTCAAGTTTATGCCACAGTTCCTCATCAATTATGAAAATTCAGCGTCTCAACAACCCATGGTCAAATATATTCATTGTACGAAAGAGCTGGAGAACATATTTGCCAATGTAACAGTCGAACACCCAAAGTATCGAGGTACGTTAGACTACAATACATATTTTTCTTTTTGAATATGACGTCAACAATGCTTTAAAGATGGAATACAGTCACTGACCTTGAGATCTGAGGATATTTAAAGTTATTTATCCAGATTACCAAAGTGAACAAGAAATGTTTGTGACTTACACCCAGTGGCTGTCCATAGCATCATACTTGGAGCTGGACCCGCACATTGATATTGAATACATGCAGTACTGTTTTCTTCGTTGCCTCCAGATACAGATACGTCTATCAGGAGGAAGCACACAGATCCAAGACTCGGCTGCAAAGACAACGAGGTTTTAATCCAACTTCCTGTTTTATCATTATGTTCATCCCTGTCACCGTGCTTCACTATGCTACAGTTTTGGGGACCCCGCGCAGACTACCCGTGTTTCTCCCAATGTCATCACACTGACATTGCGGATACTTAACGAGTTGCAAACAGTTCTGCCTCCTGACTCACAATCCGTAATGAAACTATACGATCCTGCAAGACCTAGATGACAACATGTTTGTTCTGTCGTAATTTGAAATAGTGCATGACTTTCAGCAGAAATTTTCTGAACCCATCGATTTCATATTCTCAATACATTCATTTAATTCTGATCAATGTAAGTATCGATATCACATAATGATAAACCATACCCGAGACAGACTATGGTCTTACCAATATAGGATTCAACTACGGGTTGGTAGCCAACTCTCATTCTTCTACGAGAAGTAACAAGATCTTCTCTCTAACAAATAATCAACACTCAAATGTAATTTCAGAATAGAAAACTCGCTAAATAAATTTCTTTTTATACAGAGTTTCAGGTATCGTTTCTCCTTCCTGCTTCTTTCAATTGCTCTAAAATGCTGATATGTTTTCTTATATATTTTAACAAGATCTTCTGTCCATGTCTATTTGACTTTTGATGTATTATTTGCTCCTGATGCTGCAGTGTTAAAGGCCAACAGTGTATTATAAACTACTTCTGTAACTGTTGTGCATAACTAATTACAAATTCAATGACCTAGTCGTGAATTATGTTACGCAGAGCATATTTAGATATATTTTGTCGAGATTTTTGTTTGTTAAAATGTTTTCGAACTGTAGTTTATTGTGAATTTATTACTCGTACAGAGATTTATGTAAAGTTATCCAACTAAGGAGTTAGTAATTATTAAGTTTAGTAAATTAGCTCTTTTCTATATATCTGGAACATTCATATATTAAAAAAAACAATAAAACTGCATGATTTTTATAAACATACACTTTCCATATCATTCATAAATTAGTATAATAGATTTCATAGAAAAAAATTAATAGCTTACTTTTGAAGAAGATTTAGAAAGAAATGCGCTACTTAACGTATACTAACTTTTTTAAAAGAAATGTATTTAGGCAAATATAGATGAAATAAGCATTTATTAAAAAACAACAATTATTTAATGCACATCTCCTCGTCAATTAATTGTGTAAATAGTTTTATCTTAACTAAGTAATTTAAATTCATAATATCCATTTCAAATATTATACAATTCCTATTTAATCATCTTTTCTCTAATATTTCACTGTTCCTAGAAATGTGGGAATAAAATAAACAGCACATTGAGATGCATAAGGATGTTTATTTCCACGTCAGTTAAAATAAGTATCCGAACTTGCAATCCTTCTTTTTTTCACCTCGAAGGGATTTATGACCCTTGTTTACACTTGCGTTCCGTACTTTCCCAATATTGAAACGTTTCCTTCGAATTTGGGATCCAGGGTATTACAATGTGCATGCATGGATCTGAACTTTAATTAAGATTCTAGAAAATTCTCGTTCTGTTGTTAAAATTCTGCGGCGTAATAAATTCTTCCCTTCTTTTTTATTATTCTTATTCTTCCTAGAATGTAAGATGTCTTTTTTTCCCGTCTCTTCTCATTCCGAACACCGTCATAAAATATTTGAAGCATTTAATTTTAACATGGTATTATTTCGCAGTACCTCGGTTTTCCTTACAATGAGAAAAAAAAGGGTTTTTTGGTGCTTTTATTGTCTTTAAGGGAGAGAAGATTTCTATTGTTGCCCAGACATATTGTTATTGATATTTAGAAAGAAAAGTAAAAGTGTTAGATTGTCACATAGTACATGGTTTCTTTATAAGGTATATACAGTAAAGCCTGTTTTTTGAGAGGTAGTAGGGACCGCACAAAAAATATTCCAACATTTCATTAATTCTTACGTATAACAAACAACTTCATCAAAATGGTACAGAATATTTTTTTTATGTGGTGGAGAGGGACAGCATAAAAAAATCTCAGAAAATACGCCAATTATTTACGAAATTTACGAGGAAGTACTTCACGGAAACATTTAAAATAACATTTAGTTTCTCATTGTATGCATGGAGAAGTTTTCAAAATGCACATACATAATTCACTGCTGCTCATCGTAATCCAAAGCGCTCATCTTCCTGTGATGAATAAGTTCAAAATTGCTTTCGTCTCTCGAAGGTACAATTTCAATTGATTAAGTTTTTGACACCATAACGAAAGAGATAAGTTTTAGCCAGAAAATTGATTGGTCAGGTGCTTTTAATGTTACGATAACCAAATATGCATCATCGAAACTATTTTTTTAAATCCATATTCCTTTCGGAGATAGTAACTATTTTCAGAAAATGCTTTCCAATTTGTTGAAAAGCTTTATTCCTGCATACATTTTATCCACTTTCAAGGAATCCGGTTCGTCTTGTCAGTCTTCATAATCTGTCAAATTATTGATAATGTCACTGTCATTGGAAAGTTTTGTCTTCAATGAAGCGTGGGCTGTTGGAGCGTTGAGGGAAAGCAACTGAACGAGCATTGTCGGGAGACTGTTTATAACAAAGGAATAGAGCGTCTTGAAGTACATATATGTGCATTGCAGTGGCGTAACGTACACCCTCGCAACCATCGCCTCGCGGGTGGCGGCAAGACCTGACGAAAGCCAAGTACGTATTTACCCAATTTAAAATATATAAAAGGCAGAACCTGACTTTTTTAAGGAGGTCCTGACATTATCTGTTACACCGCTGGTACATTCATATAACACATTACAGTGGCGCAAAGCCATTGAAATTCATATACCGCATAGAAAAAAAGGATATCACAAAACAAATCGCATAAAAATAAAAATAAAAATCGCATTAAAAAGGACGTCACAAAAACAGGCTCTAATGTATTGCATGATTTTAAACTTTGATCAATACTCATCGAAATACTCACGAATTTAAGTCATTCTTGATTGTCTGTTGTTGTTTATTCCGTGTGTTTCATTCTGAGATACATATGAAAGACGAGAGATACATGAACAAAAACACTTACAGTACAATTGCAAAAGAATATAGACTTTATTATAGAAACAATGATCCCAGCATAGAACAGAAGGGGTGCACTGTTTTCCATTCAAGACGGGAATCCATTTCAGGGGAAAAGTTAGGCTTCTTTTCCTTAAGTATTCGGGATTCAAACCCGATTCCACTCGATTACAAGCCGAGTGTCATAACAACCAGACTGGGTGAGGCCTATTGTTTGTCGGTTACTTTTATAAATACGACAACAACTGTGATATAAAAATATTTTAAATGCATAAAATTATTTTTAAACTTCAAAAAGTAAAGTGTATTTAGAATGTAAGCTTATAGAGTCATTATAAACAATACTTTGGGGAAGGGGCTCTGCATAAAATTCTGCAAAATTAATGTTTTATTTTTGAGACATACACATTTGTTTCATTAGTTATGAAACAAATGTAATATGCATTTTTAAGTTAAAATAATCCAGATGATATGATTTTTTAAAAAATACTCGCTTATAATTAGTAATTTGCTGAAAATACTTTCTGGGATTTAATTCCTCAACGAAATTAACTTTTTTCGAAAACTTAAAAAAGTTGTCCATCAAATTATTGGCATTTTTTCAACTTGAATTATTCTTTGCTTTATAATTTTAAAAAAAAAAATTACGAATTTTTTTTCAGTTGGATAACGATTTTTATAAGTATACAATAAATTATAAAAAAAACTATTTATGAAGCATAATATTAATTTAATTTATGCTTAGTTATCCGTATATCAGAATAATTATAATCATTTAAAACATCACAATCTCGTTATATTTACTTGAAAGAAGAAAACGGAAATGTTTACTGTCTTTTTGCGATACATTGCTTTTGCATAAACAATTCATGATTCAAAATAAAGGAATACATGCATAATCTATTTAAATTTTAATGTCATGCAACAATATTAAATAATAAAATATAAAGAACATATCATTTACATATATATATTAAACCAAGATCTTGAAGTAATTGAAAACTGAATTTTAAACAGTACTTACTAGTTGTTATATTGTTATATTGATTGTTTATTAACACCTTACGACGAGCAAAGCGAGATCTATTGGTGATGGACCCCGTCATTTTGGGCAATGATCAATCAGAACTTTTCCCAAACGTCCACAAGGTACCACATCGTGATCCAGGCAGATTCAATTGTTATCCACCCTTTTATACTGAAGAACACTCAGACTGGAATGAATTATAATATACAACAGTGCTGCTCAACCTTTCAATATTTGCGACCTAATATTCAAACGTAGTTTTTATCGTTCCCCTCCATACAATAACAATGTATTGAATTCAATAATACTGTACTTTGACACAAAAGCTACAATACGACTTTAATCTCTTAAGTACCACTGGTCACAAACTTTAGCTGAGGAAGACGTATATAAACGTCTTCCTCAGCTAAAGTTTTAATTGTCCAGGACGTATATATACGTCTTTACCGAAGTACGATTTTTTCTGTGCACTGCTATCCATAAAATTATTCCAAAGGCTTTGGAATGCAATAGAAGGACCTTGACAGCGCATTTGTGACGTATTTACTTATTTATCCATTTTACTCCCCCCAATCCCAATACATCACATACATGCCTCTACGTGGAAAACGGTGGCATTTGGAGCGAATCGTAAAAAAACTGTACAAATTATTAATATAAATGTTACTTTTTGTATATAATTTTATACATTACGTGCCCTGGGGACACTGGTAATTAATAAAACTTATTCATAACTTGGTATTGTTAAATTTACTATAAAATGCATGGTGCTGTACATTTATAAGTGTAAATGAGTATTTTATTTTTTAATTATGTCAGAATATATTTTGTTTGTTTATTTTCCGGAAATTAATAATTTTTTTAAATAATCTTTTGTTTTCGACTTTTTAATATGCTCGTGCCCCTCTCCTAGAATTATGACGCCCCCCTAGAAGCGTGCGTTCCACAGTTTAAGAAACACTGATGTACAAAGGTGGCTATATGTGTTTACTCCCATGGCTAATTAATTTTTCACACAAGTCTACTTTTATTGTTAGAATTTATTTCTAAATAGTGTCAATGAACTAATGTATTCAGTGAGAAATCTTTGCTTTCATTGAAGTAACATACTTTTTAATGATGTTAGTGATACAATTTTGTGTTTCAAAAAATATAAATGTATTTTCATTGATGAGGAAACGTAAAATAAAAATAATTATTATTACATTTTCATCTCTTAAATAAATGACACATAGCATACAAATATATTTTCTGTTCAGCTAGATATAAGAAAAAAATTATATATAATTCAACAAAAACATTTTATGTAGAATAGAAATTGAGGTACAATAAAACCCCGAACTTTCTTAAAAAGGAATCGCGTAAGTCAAACTCATCTAAGTCGAGGTATAATTTCTCATATAACTTATCTTTGGTTGGAATCATATACTGAAAAAAAATAATAAATTTAAAAAAATAATAAAATATCATATAATACGAATACAAAATCTCCAACTGAAATTATTTTGATGCAGAGGTTTTCATAAAATTTAACAAAAAGTAGTCTGCCAGCTCAAATATTTCTTTCTTCCGAAATATTCTCGTAGCATGCTAATATTCTTTTTTACTCCTTGTTAATTTCAAACAATACGTTTTTCATTAGAGTCCATATTTTATAAATGCGTAACCCCCTTAGAATTAAAATGAATTTTTTTGACGAATTCCCAACCGGTCATGCGATCTTCTGCTTTTTCGATGTCTTACTCATGCATTTCTATGAACTCATCAATTACCAGGTTCCGATTGCGGGAATTATATAATGGTAAACTAAAGTGAATTTGAATGACTAAGCGTCGATTATGCGTGATACGTCCCAAAACGTACATTAGCTGCGAGAGAGTATTTGAGTTATGTAGCGCTTAAACAAAAGTCCAATCGACGATATTTGAAAATCGCGTAACTTCAGTTTCACATAACTCGGAGTAGCGTAAATCGAGGAATTCCTGTTCTTTCATCATGCATTTACAAAGTACTTTACAGAGTATTTGCAATTTGTTATAAAATAAAATTTCAAAAAAAAAGGAATTCACACACTCACACATACAAATTTTTCTTCCCATCCATTTATTGTCAAAAGAATTGAGCTTCATAATAAAAGTGATTATTTTTTACACAGTTATACAGTTGTAGGACACACCAAAAAAAACCTGAAAATATTAGCAATTCAAATCGCAAAAGCTGGTTATTGGTTAGAAATTGAACTTCGAATGTTACATTAGTAATTAGTAAACCTCCCTTTTAGTGTTGATGAAAGGAATGATAAAAATTCTTAAGATCTTCTTACGATGTATTCTGTACAGCTTTTTTAAAATTATTTGTCTAGAGTTGTGCTGTTTTGATTGTCCATTTTTAGATGCACTTTTTTTACGGTAAATATTTTTTTTTGTTTTGAGTGAACATGCCTCATTCATTTTCAATTCACTAAATATTTGATAAACTTGTTTGACAAGAAAGAATATCAGCCTAACAGTCATAGTCTGATAAATATGCGAGTCGTATAGTACCTGGTACCATCTTGTAGAAAAACGGCACTGGCAAGTCGGGTATGATAACGAACCCAAACACTGGTTACTGCAGACATATCGATTAGTGGTTAAACTTGGAAGCAGCATGACATGTTGACCTGCTTTCGTAAGTAATAGTGCTACACATGATCGCATCATAAGCAATATTTCTGTGCGTAAAGCAAGGCTGATCAAACTGCTTGTTTTGACTCTTCCTACTGTCATAAACTTTAAGATTGAAGCGAGATTCATCAGTGAACACTATGCTATAAAAGAAACATCTACACTATATTCGTATAGTCTTCTAGAATGGTATTTTAGTCGATTCGAATAACTGTTCAATAGCAGTTATTTGATTCGACAACGATACCTTTCTAGATGACTGTGTGGATATTGTTAGATTAAAACCTAATTTTTAAGACATAGCCCTGCCACAAACGATGTCTTGAGATTGTATAAAGTACCACGAGTGATATGGAATAGAGCGTAGTACGTTGAATATAGGACAATGCTACCGTTTGCATATCTTGTGCTTGTAACACGTCTTGTTAGCATTCGAGTACCTTAACCCTTACATAGTCCTAATTCCTTATAGTAACTATTTCTGCTAGTGCCCTTGAATAGCTCTACATTGATGGTGTGATGTTTTACACTCATGTCCTTAAATTAAGGGTAATGAAGTTCACACAGGCAAAGAAAGAGACAGAAGCAAAACAAATTTGACTTATTTGTAAAGTCTATTTAATAAACAAAAGATAAAGTGCAAAGAAGATGCTAAATGTTTGACATAATTAATAAAAATTGCGATTTTTACTCCCTGGAGCAAATTTCAAAGAAGAACCTATTTACAAAAAAACAGTATAACATGGTTAGAATGATGGTTAATACGGAGTATGTCTCCCGGACGATGCAAAACAGGCCTTACAACACATACGCATGCTGAGTATCAAATTATCAATCTGATCTTGGGGAATATTACACCACTCATCAACCAATGCCCTCTGAAGTTCCGGTAGACAGGTGGGAGGGGGTTGACGCGCTACAATTCGTCGGCCAAGCATATCCCACACATTCTCTATTGGATTCAAGTTCGGTGAGGATGCTGGCCAATCCATACGGGTGATATCCTCCGTTTGAAGGCATCCGTCTACAATGTTTGCACGGTGAGGACGGGTGTTGTCATCCATAAACAGAAATTCAGTACCCATGGTGCCCCGAAACAAACGTAAATGTTGTTCCATAATGACATCCCGATAGATGTGGCCTGTCATCGTTACACTCTGAACATGCAGGTCAGTTCTGGAACGAAGAATAATTCATCCTCAAACGAGCCATCCGGCACCAACGTAACAGTGTCGTTCAATGGTGTTCTCCTGGTGGTAACGGGTAC
This sequence comes from Trichonephila clavata, assembly GCA_019973975.1. Lineage (NCBI taxonomy): Eukaryota > Metazoa > Arthropoda > Arachnida > Araneae > Nephilidae > Trichonephila > Trichonephila clavata. Next base: position 58,775 of record BMAO01009728.1, on the reverse strand, counting down.
CTGGCGCTCTCCATATGAAACTCCGGCGAGAATCAGACTGCAAACTAAACCTGGACCAGTCGGAAAACATCTCACAAAATCACTGTTGCTGTGTCCACAATGCTTGCTCTCTACTCCAGGTTAATCGCAGGCGACATTGAGTTGCGGTAAGGGGAACACATGCGATAGGCCTACGAGCATATAGACCAATGTCCCCTAAGCGTCTGTACACGGTCTGCCTTGAAACTGTCGTACCGGTAGCTGAAGAGAGCTGACGAGATAGGTGTGATGATGGGCTCCGTCTGTCTCTTTTGGCAGTAACTGCCAAATACCGGTCCTCATTCGGCGTTGTAACTCGGGGGCGACCTATGCTGTAACATCTACTCACATTACCATCATCTTGGAATTGTTGCCAAAGCCTGGAGATGACACTCTGGGCGATTCCAAGTTCCTCGGATACTTATAGCTCAGTACGTACACATTCCAGTCGTCCGATGATTCTACCACGTAAAAAATCATCCAAATGCTTCATTTGTCCCATAACTATGCGTTTATTGCACTGAAAGGCTTTTAAAGCGCTTGTGAACAATTTTACTTCTTTGCCACCATTCCTTATATACCCCTCTCTTACACTCTCGTCATTGTGAAGTATTATCCGCGCCATCTGGTAGTTTCCTGTTATTTGCATATTCTTCTTCAAGATGTGTGTGATAATTCTACAGGTGAAATTTTTATTTTAGAGTTCAATTTCTGTGTGATTCTGAATTATTCTTAATTTATGGATATGAGTGTATATGGCCTGTTATAGATAAACGCATCCCGAACAATTCATCCGCCATCGAATTTATCTCATATGATATGAGGTACAAGGACAGAGTAGTCAGTATTGTGTTTCAAAAAATGGAACATCATCAAATCGAAAGGATAATATATATATATATATATATATATACTAGCCGTTACCCGCCCGCTTCGCTGGGTATTTCATGATGTTTTATAAATTTTTACTGATTACATATATGTATAAATTACTGATATCTAAGTCCTAGAATTAAGAATTCGATTGTATTGAAAAATATACTTATAGCTTTAACTGTCGCCTGTTGACAAAAAAAAAAAAAGAAAAAAAAAGGGCAGAACTCATCTAATTTGTATTTTTTAAAAATCTCTAAAATTGAAGTATAGAATGATGTTTGCTCTTTCGTAACCCAAAAACCAAGTGGATTCCCACAAAACCAATTTTCGGTTAATCTCTACTTCGTAAATTGAACATGCAAGCCAAATTTCAAGTCTAAATCTAAGAGAAAAAAACAAAAGTTTTACTATCAATATCCCCGTAATCCCGTTGAGAGCCGTTTTCCAAAATAACCGCTCTTAGCAGATTTCAATTCAACAAAAGAAAAATGCAAACCAAATTTCATTGTTATAGTCCTTGTAGCTCGAAAAAAGGAATTTTTTTTGTCAATACGTCCCAGTAATCCCCTGCACCCCCCAGAACATGATTTGCTTAAAATGCATTCTTAGTGGATCCCTATTCAACAAAAGAAACATGCTTAACAAATTTCAAGTATATGGGTCTAACAATTAAAAACAGGAATTTTTTCTGTGACTCATCTTGACCCCTCGCAACCATCCTTGGGGGGTCAATTTTCGTTTTATTCTTTGATAGAGGAACTCTATTCCATAAAAGGAACATGCCTACCAATTTTCTAGCAGGATGATCAAATAGTTTAAAAATGGAAATATTTATCGATTACGCCTCTTAATCTCCCGAAATTAAACTTAGTAGTTGATATTCGCGAAACCCATTTTGTAGCGGTTCTCTACTTTACGAAAGGAATCTGCTTATCAAATTTCAAGACTGTACGTCTAATAATTTAAAAATGGGGATAATTATCTATAACACCACTTGAGCCCCCGCAACGCCACTTCAGGGTCTGTTTTCACAAAACTCATTTTGTAGGGAATTGCACTCTATGAAAGGAATCTGCTTAGCAAAATTTGAAGACTGTGCTTCCAATAAATTAAAAATGCAAAAAAAATTATCAATAACGCCCCTTGAACCCCCGCAACGCCACCTAGGGATCGATTTTCAGAAAACACATTTTGTAGTGTATCTCTATCCTATGAGAGGAACCTGCTTACCAAATTTCAAGACTGTGCGTCTAATAGTTTAAAAATAGAAATAATTATTTATATCTGCCCTTAATTGACCCCCCGCAACACCCCTTGGGGGGTCAATTTTCCCCAAACCCGTTTTGGAGCGGATATTTACTCCATGAAAGAAACTTACCTACTAATTTTCAAGCAGGTAAGTGAAGTAGTTTAAAAACGAAAATATTTATCTATTACGCCACTTAATCCCCGCAACGCTACTTAGAGATCTGTTTTCACAAAACCTTCTTATAGCTAAACTCTACTCAATGAAAGAAATATATTTATCAAATATAAAGACTGTGCGTATAATAGTTTAAAAATGGAAATAATTATCTATAACGCCCCTTGTCCCGCAACGCCACTTGGGGGCAATTTTCACGAAACCCATTTTGTAGCGTATCTCTACCCTATGAGAGGAATCTGCTTACTAAGTTTCAAGACTGTACGTCTAATAACTTAAAAATCGGAATTTATAACGCCCCTTAAACCCCCGCCCACAACACCCTTGGGGTCAATTTTCCCAAAACCTATTTTGTAGCGGATATTTACTCCCTGAAACAAACTTACCTACCAATTTTCAAGCAGGTAGGTGAAGTAGTTTAAAAATGAATATATTTATCTATTACGCCCCTTAATCCCCGCAACGCCACTTAGAAGTCTGTTTTCACAAAACCCTTTTTGTAACTAATCATTATTCAACGAAAGGAATTTAATTATCAAATTTAAAGACAGTGCGTCAAATAGTTTAAAAATGGAAATAATTATCTATAACGCCCCTAAGCCCCTGCAACGCCACTTGGGGGTCGATTTTCCCCGAACTCATTTTGTAGCGGATCTCTACTGTATGAAAGGAATCTGCTTACCCAATTTCAAAATTGCACATTGAGCAGTTTATACATGGGAACAATTATTTATAACGCCCCTTAACCCCCCGTAACGCCACTTGCGTTTTGAATTTCGGAAAATCCGTTCTTAGCTGATGTCTACTCTATAAAAGTAACAAGTCTACCAAATGTAAAGTCTGTAGGTTGAATAGTTCCAGAGATATCGTGATTAGTCAGTCAGTGAGTGAGTCGCTTTTCTCCTTTATATATGTAGATATCACACCAGATATTACTTGTTTATAACAAGCTGATTTAACAGTAAAACTTCGCAGTTATTGAAATCAAGAGCCATTTTTTAAGCTTATTCATTAGTATAAGTTGCACAGACTAAACGCTTAATGCAAAATTCTAAAGTTGTCAGATTTTTGTGGTATTTCCTTTTTTTTCTTTCAATGCAATTATTATTCCCACATAAGTCCGTGTATTTTACACATTAATAATTTAAGCAATTTCATGGCTTAATCTTTCTTTTATAGCGTCACAAATTGAGTTTATAAAACATATAAAGAAAAAAATTGCGCTTTTAAAACATAAAAAGAAAATTGAATTTTGATCACGGTAATTTATAAGTTCCTCTTTCAACTATGAATACGCATACAATTAAGTAAAATTACTTTTTTTTCTTACATATTTTTAGCAGAACTAAGAATTAACAGACTATTGTAGGTAAAAAAATGGATGCCAATCCCCTTTATTTTACCAGAAAAATTTTGCATGATTGTTCATTTTTCAACTGAATATGGTAATTTGCTTTTATCCTATATATCTGTTCCGCAGCATCTAGGCTCAGTTTGCTTTCATTTGATCAATACACGCTGATTGTAAGATTTTGAAAACAATCTGGCATAAATTTGGAGAAAAAATTTTTAAAAAAATGCTTCCGTGGATCATTGGTGCAAATTGAAATAACACTAAGTTCTTCTATTTTGCTTTTGTGCTTGGGTAGACATTGAAATAACACCGTTTTCGTTTTTTGTGCGTGTTGTGTTATTCTTTGTAATAAAACTTCAGCATACGAAATGTAAACGGCATTAGTATTCAAATGAAGGATTTGCTGAAGTATTCTTCCGATTTCGTTCCCAGAATATTCCCTGAATTGTTAGATCTGGGAACTATTGATTAGGTTCAGCTGTGGAAAAGAGCGGAAAAGGAAATAATATGTTGGATGTTAGAAACAATTCTCACACGTTTGCACATTAAAGTATGGCAAGGCTCATGGCTAGAGTTTGAAGTATGCTGAATCGAATGATTTTTAAACTACGTGAACTTCATAGAAATAGTGATTGAATGCTTCAAAAACAATACTTCTTGGAACACAGTTGGAAAAAATATAAAAGTAAAAACTGACCCAAATTTTTAAAGAATTTCAGCAGTATGTGAGCTATTTGACTTACATATAGCGCAATATTCCTGTCCTATATACAGGTTTATATTTATAAAGGAAAATGCATAGGTTTTGAAATCAGTGAATTCATGTGAAATAGAGCTAATAATATCATTGTTCCACTCAGAATGGAGACCATTCAACATTTTTTTTTAATGTTTTACATAAAATAAGGTTGTTTTTTACTACAATACTTCTTCAATAAATATGTTTGCATGATTGTAAGATAGGTATGTAAAATCAAATTCATCCTAGGATGTTTGAAAAATTTTGAATCTTGAATTCATTAAGAGTAATAAAATTCTGCTAGAAAATGTTTTTAAAAGTTTTAAAAGTTTCAAAAAAAATTTGAAAGTTTATCTGTTTTTTCCTTAATTTGGCATCGGTATAATGTTAGTGGACCATCAATCTATATGTTAAAAATTTTAATAACATATAAGTTTTTCTCTTTTATATTTTAATTACTATAAATCTTAATACATATATTTATTTCACTTTTGAAAATATTTTTTTCTCGTGTTAAACAAGTCATATTTAATGTTGAAATGTATGGAATAATACGTATATCTAAAACTGATAAACGCTGTTCCAAGCTGCACAATTCGTCTTATAAATAAAATGGATCAAAATATGGGGAGTAGTAAAACTCATTTGTATAAAATGAGACGGTTTTTTCTCATTTCATTGATAGTTTGTTAACGGCTTTGTTTGAAGCTCCAAATACGCTATTCGCAATGATACTTCCAATATTGGACATTGCTGACGTGAGGAAAGCACACCTCCACTAGTATCCTTATTTCTACACATTCGTACCCCACTGGTATAATTCCCGCTTTGAGCCTCTACATCAGGGGTGTCAAACTCGCGGCTCACTTCGTGAACATTTTCGCGGTCCGGTATATATATAATGTATATGTATACATATATAATATATATAATGTGTATATATATATATATAATGTAAATATACATATAAAATATATATATATACATTATATATACAAATATAATATATATAATGTATATATATATACACACACAATAATGTATTATAAAATTTTTGTTAAAAATTCTCTCGAAATAGATAAATAGTAGCAAAGAAGAGGTGTCAATGCCAGATCATAAACATAATTTTTTTTATTTTACATATGTTTTTTTATATATATATATATAATTCATTATTCGAAACAATCCTATGTTTCTATGGAATTTGTTTTTTTGTGGCCCTCCTACAGTTAAACTTTGTATGTTTGGCCCAAGTTAGCCTTTGAGTTTGACACCCTTGCTCTACATGCTTATGAACACCAGTCCCTTACACGGTGTTCCTTAGTGGCATGAATGAATGTTTATTTACTTCACACTGTAAAGGAACACGAGGGGTAATGACGACGCACTTTGTACTTTTGAATTCTGGAAATGAGTATCTTAGTGACAACAAAAGTCGAAAACGCCAACCGCAACGTCGCGTCTATGACTATTCGAGAACTATAACCTCGGTAATTATCAGAATCCCGAGTTAATGGATGCTATTTTATATCTTTTAAAATGCCCTTTATATCAATTAATGTACATTTGAAGAATCAGAAACAAAAAAACTCAGTTACCCGAAGGCAAATACAAATATAAATATACATTGAGAATAGTTGTGATGCTCTCCATCATGCTCTATCGGCACATTCCAAATTCTCACTTACGAGTACTCTCACAGAATTACAAACAGCTATACTTGAGAAAAAGAAATCTTTTGACTCTGTGGTGGTTGATCACCTTATATATATATATGAAAATCATATCCACACACTATTAACTTTGTGGGATCATGAGGGGTATCACATATCATATTAAATCCAGTTTTGTTAGCTTGTTGTTTATTTAAACATCATTTATGACTCCAATACAACTTCATCTTATAACTTACGGAAGTTCAGTATTGGTTTTTGTTTCATGGTAGGTATTCATTGTTTGGTTTCAGGCAAACACATATTTGCTACTTTCTGGCAGTACATCACGCCAATCATAGATAAAATTGTCGAGGTTTTCGCGTTACAGTGCTATGCTTTCAACTTTTGATAATGGGCATAAAAGACGTTTAACTTTTTTTTGGTTTGAAAGCTTTGAGAAAACTAAATTTTTGTCAATCCACCAATAATTAAGTGTTATTTTGTTGCATTACGCTCACTGGATATTACTTAATTATTTCTATTTAAAAACATTTAAAATATAGTGGGGAAAGATCAATATTTATATCTTATGGGGTATATTTAGCAAAATACATACATGAGTAATATGAAAAGAAAATTCAAGTAAATTCATTGCATTTATTGTTCTGAAAACAAAATGATAAAAATGTACCTTATTAAACGTGAATTGATTTTATGTGAGACTAATTCAAAATTATGATTTATTTACTATCGTAGAATGTACACGGAAATTTTAGATACTCAATTCAAAATTTAGGTGACTGCCTAACCCTATTTCAGCGTTATCCATGCATCCCTTCTAGTGTAAACAAAGTAGGAAAATACCTTTCTTCGCCCTTGATTCCTGTGGATACGCGGTTGTCATTCTCAACTGGTTTTGACAGGTCTGATTGAGAGGTGCATTGTAACTCCACGGGAGTCTTACCAACGAAATATCTCTTTTTGAAAAATGAAGCCGATTCAAGCACTATATACATGCAGAATACGAGTTTTTCACGCATTTCAAAAAAATGCTCTTGATGTTTTTCAAAATATAAAACCTGAAAGCTGCACTTTGGCGATATGCCGGTTTTTGAAATGAGTTTTGGTCAGTTTTCCGATCGATCGGGAGATCAAGTTGCTTTTATCCCTAATGGTGTTTTCTGAGACTTCAAGCTTCGGAGAAAAATTCAATTTTAAATATGATGGAATGAGCTTCAGATTTCTAGACATTTAAATTGAACATATGTATGCAAACTGAGTGTGGCTTTACTTTTGTTCAGAAAATATTTCTGATATAATTTAACTGTTATTATTGATAAAAGTAAATATGCTTTTACTCCCTTTATACTGTTTTCATTAATCAATATGTCTGTTTCTTCTTTAATATGTATTTTAATTTGTTAATAATGATGAACTATTTATGATTTGTTCATTTCACTTCACTTATTTTAATTACAAAATTTATCTGATAATTACAAAAATGAAATAAAATATTTTTGTTTTACTTTCAATATTCAAAACATGGAATAGATTCGTTTTAATGCTCTATTAATTTTATATAATTTAATTTGAGGTCTACATACCTTTACCATTTACACAAATGGGTCACTTTGTCTTAATCTTTAAATTTTAAAGTAATGGTTGCGGATTGATAAACATATTTTCTCTCCTTCATCTAACATATGTCAAAGTACGTTTAAGAAATGCTTTTCTTACTCCATACAATACAATTGAGTGTCCTTTACAACTAATTTTTCATGAAGTACAAAGGAAGATAAAGATCTTTCTCAAACCAATTAGCTTGACGATAATTCAAACTAGCATTCACAAATATTTACTAGTAGTTAGAAGATACTTTTTTTAAACTCTCAGAGCTTAATCGAAGAAGGTTGGTTCTGCTCGATGGTAATTGGCTGTGACGTTTCTGAGCTCTGTCTCTCCGTCAGACTACTGATTTTTTCCTTGTGGGCCATCTTCATCATGCTTCAAGAACAAAAATCGATTGGGAACTACATTCTGGACGTCATTTATTAACGTAGGTTGATGAACGGAGCTGTCAGTTGATGGTCCCGCTATCATGATTAAAGTCCTCATTTTTTTTCTTTTGCGATGAAACCGTCAAATTGTTGGGAATACTTTTCACACAACCGAACTTACCGCTTACCATCTGAAAGAAAGTTCTGAGTAATTATTACTGAGGCGCTCCTTTCAGTAAATTTTTATTGTTAACATGGACGAGTGATTCTATGATTTTGACAAAGAACTGATTGATATGTTTCTCAACAAAGTGTTTTATTTTTCTCGTGAATAATTTTTTTTGGATGTAAAATCCATTAATTATGTTTCTGTACATGAAGTAAGTCCCTTTTTCTTGTTATAGAAATCGCTGCATATATGTGGTGCTAAAATTAAGCAAAGTATTCAGATAATGAACATTTTACAAATGTATTTGACTATATTGCTATAAATTTAGTGTTCGGTTAGTTGTTTTTTTTTAATACATACTTTGAAAATATAAATATGCCATAAATATGTTTCGGTTGCGTTTAATTTTTTGTTAAAATTTCACTTAAATGAAATAAATAAGAAAATTAATTACCAAAAATTTTAAATACATTATGAAGGTTTCTTACGGGGACTACATTTTCAAAAGATAAGAAAAAGAAAAGAAAGGAAAATAAGAGAATTAAGACCGTAATAGAAAATTTTCTCTCTAAAAAGGGTGTAGAATATAAATTTCAAAATGAGGTACAATTTAAGTATTTGTCTTCGACTTTTTTAATGATTACATCGGTGGGCATAACGCATTTTTTAGGAAACGTTTTAATGTAATATTAAGAATTAAAATGAGCTTTTAACCGTATATTTCCATGAAAAAGTACAGCAACTAATATTATAAAATCACACCACTTTTTTTAAAAAATATGAATACTTATTTGCCTAAATTTTAACACAGTTTCGAAACAATATATTTTTACGTCAACGGCGCATTTTTTTTTATATGAAGTCTACTAAATTACAAGTAAAGTAAAATTCATTCCTTTCCTCAACTTCCTTTATATATATTAGAGAAAATGTTTAATAACAAAATGTACAGTCGACTCTCGCTAATTCAAACTTTTGATAATACGAAACTTTTTTCTTTTATTCGAAGTATATACTCAGCCCTTGGAAAAACTCTTGGTATTTCCAACTAAAACAATACGCTTTGGTACATTCAATATTTCGAAGTAAAATTTGTGGCTCGCCAGACTACAAGACGCGATAATTCGAAGTAATCTTATAAAACTCTCGGCAATTCAAACACCCAAAATCAGATAGAGTCTTGTAGAAGACAGGTTGGAGCCTACAACCTATATTATCTCTGCGTGTCTCCCCTGTAACGTAGTCCTTTGATGACCATCTTCGACTTTTGACGACTACGTGCGAGTTGACACAAACATCATTGTATGGGGAGCCCTATCTGACGCTGAAATTGTGGCTTTGTGCTACAATAAAACAGAAAGAGATGAAGACGAAGCTGAGGAATTAACTCTAATAACTCTGATAAAAAATAAGGTGTTACTAAACAAATTGGATAAATTTTTCTTTCAGAATCAAGTTGATGCTCAAGTGTTTCAAGCTTCAATTATTCTAGAAAAATCTATCGACAAAGTTAGATTTAATGCCATAAAACAAAACAAAAAAGCAACAGCTTTTTTCATCTAAAAATATTAATTATGTACAATACGTATTCTTTTAATAGTTTTTTTTAAAACATAAATGCATTCTTTTAATATAGGACTTTTAACCTCTGTATAATATTTATAGCTCAACTCAGCCTTTTATCCCTTCATTGGGTCGAAAAATGAGTACCAACTTGCATGATGACTAACCACTGGGGGTTTCACTTCACTTTTGCCCATGCACCTCAGTGCCATAGATCACGCATACTGAGATGGGCACAGTAGAGCTGTTGCGCCATTGAGTTTAGTTTTAAATTTTAATATTTTTACTGTATAATATGTACTTTTAAAAAGTACTTTAAAAAATTATATACATTAGTAAAATTGTTGATTTATTATATAGTTTCAAGTTTAAATGTGTAAAAAATTTATCTTCGTGTATTTTGGGGTTTTTTTCTAACCTCTTGATAAATTGAATTCTTAATATTTCGAAGTTTTTCACTGGGCTCTTTAAATTCAAATCATCAAGAGCCGAATGTATATGACTTTAAATGTACTAAAAAATTTAGAAAAAGCAATCGATAAAATAAACTATGTTTATATATAAAGTATGATTTACATGATGAATTATCGCATTTTATATTCTTACGTCTGATGCGTTTTTCTCATTATCATTACGTTTTTATTGTTGGAATTTCTGCTTTTTATTTACATAATTATCTTTAAATACAAAAAGAAAAATATACTTAGGTCTTAAAAACTGCTAGAATTTTAGCATTAAAAGTAACATAATTGAAAAAAACAGAGCTTCCTGTAGCTTGTTTAATTATCCAGTAGCTACCTTTAAATGATATAATATAGCAATAAATATTTAAGTAGGTGTCTATTTGAAGCATTATTCACTGATTTAATGAAATATATTTTTTGCGTTTTCTAATAATCTATATTATTATACTTTTGAAGAATAAAAAAAAATATTTTCAAATATATAATAAATTTTGCAAATGGATGCACATATATTAGTAGTTATTACTTCAGATATTGTACCACACAGATCTTAGAAATAAGTACAAAATAAAATTTCTCAAAAGGATAAATTTCACATCGTAAAGAGCTAAGCCTGAGGCTGTTTACGTCAGTATTATGAAACTTAAAATTACTTTTAAGTTGAAATAAATTTTGAAGCGTTGTATTCAACACCCAGATATGCTTTAGCAATTAAAAATTAGTAAACTGATTTATTTTTTTCCTAAATCGCCCATATAATTATTACTGTAAATAATGTATGTACAAAAATTATAATTATTATCATATCAAACCTAGGAATAAATATTTTTCATACTTGTGCGTGTGTATTTGTATACATTTTGCTTATATATATATCCCACAGGAACGCAGGATCGTAAATGCCTTATTTGCGAATTATGACCCAAAGAAGTACAGAAAAAAACAGAAAAAACAACACAATAATTAGACAGAGAACAAATTATTGAAATACATGGACAGCAACAGCGTTTGAAGTTATGATTAAAAGTCGTCTGGCAGGCCTGACATTGGCTCTGCATGGGATTTCCTACGTTCTGGAAGATTCTTAGCATATCTCGTACCCAATCAACAGCTACAGATATTAGAGCAATGATGTCTTTAACTGAAGAACGTGCGTCTTGTACAACAAAAATAATTGGTTAACTTAATAAAGAACCAGTTTCAAATAACCTTCTGTGTGCACTCGCAAAGGTCGTGTGATGTGGAAAACACCTTTTTAAGTAGCGCCCCTGATCGAGCTGCTTGCCCATTACAATCCGCATCTCAATGCACTATCAGCATTATTCATTACTTATGAGTTCATTATACTATCTTCCGAAAACAGATCGCAAATGACGATGCTCACGAAATATTCCGCTCAGCACCCTCTTCCACGAGAGTGCCTAGAAGAGTCTTCCACAACGTCAGGAATTCCCTACAGCGTCGTTGGCAGACTTCCCAAAAGACTTTTTGTCACAAATTCAAACACATTTTGTCGTTCACCTAAGTACATGTAAAATGTTTTCTCTCCAATTAACGTGTTGCTTTTTCTGTTGTCCTTCCCTTTTTCTTTGAATCACAGATCGCAGCACCATATTTTATGACCCTGCATTCATATGTTATCCGGAGTCACCTACGTAACCCCTACAGGTTTGATAGTCGTTTTTCGAATCACCCTGTGTATACTTTGGCAAGTTTGCTTTACAAGGTATTGCAACAGTGGTATTATCCCGCCTTAATGGCCAACACTTCTATACAACGTGACACTCGTCTTCTCTCGTAGTCATTTGAGTGTAACATACTTTTCAGCAGAGCAGTTCCGCTGTTGATCTGCAACAAGAACGAAAGGAGGTCCGTGATTCATTTTGTGTTTGTGGCAGATGTGAAAACTTTGGAAGATATTGGTCGTAGGCAAGCGCAGTATGTTGACTGTTTTTTATTGAGAAGTAAGATGAACGCTTCAAATAGGGACGAACTTTTTGTGACGACGAGAGATCAGGCAGTCTATCGATGCCAACCACTGAAGGCAATGTATAAGTCATTGCAGTTATAGTGACGGGAGAGATGGCTAGCATAGAGTGCAAGGTTCAAAGCTTCCTTAAACATAAAGCGAATCCCTGCCTTATTTTCCTCCTTGGTGCAGATCAACAGTAAAGCTCCCATGTTGAACAGTCTGCTACACTCCACCAACTGCGAGGGAAGGCGAGTGATATGTAGAACAGAAGTGTGTAGCCGACTACCCTTTATTCAGCGCTGGTTACAAACGGTGTTGCCTAATCTTCGGAAAAAAACTGCAAAAGTCCCATTACTTTTTTACTTTCGCTGGCACACACACACATATCAATACAGACTTTGAATTCCATAACGACAAATATGGAACTCAAAGTCTGTATTGAAGATAAGGGATTTCGTTTATATGGAGGACATTGGTACAATGTATTACAATTACAATGTATTGGGGAAAATTCACCCCCCCCAAAGCCATGATTTATTCGGTTTTCCAGGACTCTACTGGTTATGCGCCTCTAGACAGAGGCGGTATTAGTCTATAGAGAAAGTTAAGTATCTGGAAGGGAAAGGGTGATGAAATATTGAATTCATTTTGCATCATGCAAGCTTTACTCTTCAGAGGTTACTAATATAAATATATATATATATATATATATATATATATATATATATATGTGTGTGTGTGTATGTCGGTGTGTGTGTGTGTGTGTGTGTGGTGCGTGCGTGTGTGTGTGTGTAAGTGTGTAAGTGTGTAAGTGTGTTTGTGTACTTGAATAAAATAAAATCAGTCAGAATTTTTTCTAAGAATTTATTTCCTTCATCGTGTATGAAACGTACAATTTCTTAAATAAGATGGAGAGAAACAATACAAGTTTTTTCTGAATTCATGTATATACAGAACGACATAGGCTTAAAGAATATCAAATAAATTAAAAATAATTTAGGCATATGTAGATTTATCTATGAAATATTGACACGTGCAGCCATTTTTTTAAAAAAGTATGTTTGTATTAAAAGGTTGTATATAATAAAAAATTATTGTTTTGCTTTTTTTAATTAAATTTTTTGAGCTATTCAAACACCTGCCTTAAGTTTTTCCAATAAAACAAATTTTGAGAAAAAAGTGAAGTACATTGAAAATCCCATGACAAAAAATGCAATAAAAACATTTCTTTTATAAATCTTATTAAGAAGGAGAGTGTACTTCAGTGTTAAAAGAAAATGCCTCGTAAGTCTGACCCATTAACTAAATTGAATGTTTACCAAAGTAAAGCATCTGTAAACCCCTTGGAAAATTGCGTAAGTAGATATACTTTAGCATTATAAAAAAAGATTCTTCAAAGAAATATAAAATTGAATTTAGAAGACCTACATGCTATTTTTATTTTCTTACTCCTTTATTTTTTATTTTTTCATCGGAACATTCATTCAGAAATTACAAAAACGTAAAGCTTATTTAATCATCAGCCCTTCAAAGTAGATTTTTCAGCAAAGAATATAAGGGAAAGATAAATGTGCTGCTTTAGTTATAGAGGAAAAATGAAAATATATCCATAAGAATATAAACCGATATAATTCATTAATCAGAATATTTATAAATTACTTTAAACTGTACTCTGGTATGAGATTTTACAAAGAAATAAAAGTTCATAGATGTGTTTCATAAAACTATCAAATTTAAGCGTGTTGGAATGAATTTTTTATCGATAAGAACACAAATTGAATAAATATATTTTTTCATTATAATGATTTACTGATGATAAATTATTTTGAGGTAGAAATTCTAAAAATATAATTGAACAAGAAGTAGATATACTACCATATACTACTACCCATAAAATAAAAATATTTTTATTTGCAACATTAGAATGGTTTTTTTTTATTTTAAAGTAAAACATTTACTAAAACAAAATTCTTAAGTACCAAATTGTTGAGGAGGTATATTCCATATTGCTATGATATGTACTGTCATTGTATCTTTAAAATTCTTTAATGCACATTTTGATGAAATGATAGGCCATCATATGCAATGAAGATTTACTATGACTTAAGAAAAGAGACACGAGAATCATTTTTTACGAAAACTCATTAATATGATGCATAACATTTAGATGCAAATAGTTTTATAGAAATTTATTTCTAATAAGTTATATTAAATAAAGTAGCATTAAATTGTTTTAGCGTTTGTTTTTATTTGACTCATTATACATTTGTATGTTGTTGATGAACATCCATTATTAAAACATTTTTATGCAAGGGAATTAATTAAATTCATTTATTATTTTTTTCTATTAAAAATAAACATTTCAATAAATCCAACATTTAAAATATTTTAGATAAAAACTTATCTACACTTACTAATTACATATAGTATGTTTAATATTGCATTAAGGGAAACAAACTATTGACATCACTACGAGTTTAAAGTGAAATTCTTGGAATTTTTTTCTAAGATGTATAGGAATAATTATATATTTTCCACATGAATTTCTTTTGAGAAATTCAAAAAAAAAGTTAAAAAGGCCACGCTTAAATTTAAAAGACTAATGGACTCATGCAAAAATATTAATGGTTATGGCAAAATAGGTTACTCTTCTAATTGGATGCTATAATTATAAGCAATTCGAAACTGAAAAACAGTTTAAATTCCTGTTAATTAAAAATAAAATTCGGTGAAAGAAACAATGATGTTTAAACATTCTAGACCGTGTTTTTCATCATACTAGCATCAATAATGGCAAAAAACTTCCGTTGCCATTTCACTGTTTGTTGTGATTACAGTAGCGTAGTGCTCTATGTCATGAACTCCTGGCAGGTGTGTCATGAGTTCGAGTCTGGTGCCGCTGAAAACACGCCAAGTAGAGGAATAACCTAATCATCAAATATGTCGAGGCTCATACAATCTCTCGTCAACATCAACTGACTAGGATTCAAAATTACGAGATGTAATCCGAATAGTCCTCGTGCAGCCTTGTAGCGCGACATTAATATGTATTTCATCAACACTCGCTTCACTGAGTGTCAATCACAGAAATAAAAATTGACTTTAAATATTCAAAGGTACAACTTTGATTTTTTTAAAAAAACTCATTTTTTTCAATATGCGATTCTTCTTCCCTTTTTTCTTTTTTTTTTGTTGCATTGAAGTATGTTTTAATAAAGGTGTTTTGTTCACGAAGATATCTTTGAAACATCAAGGCATTATATTGGTGGTCGTGGTAGCCTGGTGGTCAAGGTCAGAGAACTGGCCACTTCAGGTTCAGTATTACTGAACACCCCGTGTAGAGGGGACCGATGCACGTTAATTATATCGAAGCTCAAACGTCCTCCCGTTGTTATTGTGTGGATGTGGTGTGGATTGAGCCAATTAAGTTGCAGTCCTCATCACTTCAAAATTATGAGTTCTGTCACCAGTAGCCCTTGTACAGCCTCGTAAAGCATATATATAACTCCCACTCGTTCAAAAAATATAAATGTAAGCTATTGGTTATGATTAATAATGTTAAATTTAGAGTAAAATACTATTTTCGCTGTTTCAATTCTACTTTGTTACAAAATAAAATAATTTGACTAAAGTCTTGAGCTAAATTTTTTAAAAATTGAAATATAAATTAACAAACATACAAAATTTAAAGTAAACAATGTTATTCACAAAAGTTCAATGGCTCTATCATTTTATAAGTAAATATGTATTGAATAGTGAGTATATATAAGACCCAGGTCCGAAACTTTTGTTACATCTTTTGAGTACCAGGCATTCTCTTTGAATGAAAAGAAGTATATTCTGAGAGGCGTTGCCAGAGAAAGGAAATTGCGTTAAGTGACTTACAAGTTCTTTTCACATCCGTCATTTTCAATAAAAGTTGCCGTTTATGGGTTGTCTACGAAAGGGCGCTATTAAGAAACTATATTTTCCTCGAAACTTCCGTTGCGGCTCGCCTTTTGGTCTTTGTTCTACTGTTGAGAAACTGACATTGACAAACGAGTTTTTAGAATATTCTACATTCTTTTTTTAAAGTTTGAATAGAAGCTCCGATGAAAGCCCTAAAACATAGCATATGAAAAGACAATTTTTCAGCTTAGTCATTGAATAATGTGTCATGGATTTCCATAACATTTCAAATGGCATTTCGCAACTTTAAAGTTTTCCTTGATCTCATGTTTAGAGTTTTCTTTTCCTATGTTGTCATAATGTGTCGCAAAAAACCTTTTTTCTTTATTTTACTTCCCATATGTCCGCCTACATATTTATGCTTTTTTTAATACAGCTATTTTGAGCAAAAAAATGATATACTTTATGTAAATCGTAGATATATTTCTTGGCGAATATCTTTTATACAATGTTATCAAAATCACAACTTTGTTACATTGTAATGTGTGTAAGGAGAAAAGTATTATTTTTTTCAGAGTTTAACAAATAAAGATATACACACATTTTCAAAACTAAGTATAAATACAAATAAGTTCAAAACATTTTAAAATAAAATATGCTATTTCAGGAGAACTTTTTTTTTTCAAATGTTGGTGATGAATTTAATGAGTATAGAATATAACGCGGATATGAATTGACAAAAAAATTATATAATCCATTGTTACTACATCCTACCTTTTTTCATAAAAATTTATAAAACATATAACTTACCTTAAGAAAATAAGCATTTTTCCATAAAACATTATATTGCCTGGTAGTGTATGTAGTTATTATTTTCACAAAAAAAAAATCCTTGGTCTTTCAGGGATGGCAAATCCATTCTGAAATATCTAAAGTCTGAAATATTTAATTTTAAATGAAGATCAACAAATAAATTAAATGCAAATATAAAGTATAAAAATACTCTAATCTAATTTAAACTTTAAAGCAATTATAATATTAGCTTAATCTCCCCCCCCCATATTATGTGTGTCCGCCTCTTAAAATTATAAATCTAAACTACATTTTTCGTAAAGATAAGAAATATATATATATATTATATATATATATATTTTTTATTTTTTTTTTTTTTGTGTGTGTGTGTGTGTGTGTTGTGTGTGTGTCAAAAATGTGAATTATTTTTCTCATTGCAATTACTTTTTCTTTTAAATACAAACTATTTTTAAACATTCGCTTTACATGAAATTGTTTTTACAAAAACTAAAATAAGCGAGATATTACCAAATACTTTAATGAAACGTAGTATACAGAATATAAAATTAATTCTTTATAAAATATAAAAAGCCTGCTTGCTTAAAAAACAATTTGTTCTGAAAAAAATGAAAAAATTTATTTTTTAAGAGAAAAAAAGAGTATCATTTGAAGAAGCATTAATTATTTATTTAATTATGTGATATAAATCATAATAAACTCATGTTTACTCATCGGCGCTGTATTTTTTTAACCCATAGGTACTTTGAAATTACGTATCAATTACTTTAACAAAAAATGTTCAAATATATTTAAGAAGTAATTAAATGATTATACAAAACTGCCTCAAAACAATTACCTCCAATTATCATAAATGATATATATATGTGTAATTATTATTCCTTGTAAATTCATTTATAAAAATAGTTATGCATGAAAGTTAATTATAATTAACATAGGTCTTTACAGCATTTTTAATAGTTTAAAACATTCCTTTTAAGCAATTGCAAGTATTTTAAATCATCAGGAGATGATTTTAAATTATCTAATTTGCAACTAATACGAAATCAAGGAACATAAATCCATGCTATGAAAGTTCTGTGCCCCGAGGACATTTGCATTTTCAAATACAACTTTGTGGGAGGGGGTAGCAAATATATATATATAAATCATACACACATACACCATTAATAATATTTACCAAAGTTAGTGTTTAAATGGGTTTTAAAACCAAATTTTCCAATTCCAAATAGCCATTAAGAATAACTTTCTTCGAAATTTAAATTATTGTAAAATTTACAAGAGATTCAAAATTCCAATTTGAAACATCACTTATTCCTTTACCAATTTTATTATTTACCATCTCATCATAATGGTAAAATTTATTTATGAAATAACATTTGTGTATATATTTTTACATTAAAAGTTGAAGGATTAATCCATGTTTAAGCAAAAAAAATACATATATATATTTTCAAAAATATTGTTCAAGAGGTTTACATTTTCCTTTTATAGAGATTTAAATAAGATCAATCCTTAAGTAATCCTAAATTTTTTAAATAGTTTTTTTTTTCATTTAGTAATTCTGTAAAAAGTCTATTTCTCGAAATTACATAAAATCATAACATTAAAAAAATTCATCTAAGGTTCCTAATGCATACATCTAATCAAATTAATACATTAACCAAACATAAATTCAAAAAAAAATATTTACTTTCTATTTTTAGAATGAATTAATCTTGGAATGGCCCAAGCATTAATTTCTTCAGATTTACATAAGCAGAACTGCAGTCAATCGATTAATAACCTAATTAGGCTTTTGGATAGGCATCTTTAAGGAATTTTCATCTCAATAAATTCAATTGTGTGATTATTTTAATACATAATTCGGACCAAATTATCAATGTATCTCATTTCTTATGAATATTTGAATACATTTATATTTCTAATGTGAATACATTTTCTTTAATTAAAAACAAACTGTTATGTGATCATTATCATCTCTGGCTTTTGGATCAACACTGCATTGCATAAATTGACACATTTCTGTTGATAATGAACGGTGAAATTTCTAACAAAATAGGATCTAGTATTTAATTATTCTTCAAACATTTGTATTCCTTTTCTTATATAGATGCTTTATTTTTTTGGAAAACTATTATTTGTTATTAAAGTGATAAATTACTATTTCAAATGATCAAATACGTGTAATAACGTTTGGTGATTGTTGGCAAACTGACTATATCTGAGACTTTAAATTAGAACATTTACATTACAGCTATACATAAGTAATGTATAGCTGTGTCAAGAAAAATAATTCACCTATAAGCAGAAGTACAGTACAAAGGAACATTGTCAATTTTAAATATACAAAAAATTGCACTGAATCTGCAAACAGGCTTACGCAAGGGTTATTTTTTTAAAATTATAATAATACATTGAAATAAGATAAATGTGCCTTATAAATAATCCGTTTATGTAAAGAGTACTTCAGCTTTGGTTATGCCTTTTAAGGAATTATGAGATCATTTTGCTTACAAAACACTCTAAATGTAATTCTGGAACTTACATCTGCATTTATATCTAAATTTCCTTCAAGCCCATAACTTTTGTTAGTATTTCAAGACAATAATCAATCATTAATTTTTTAACCTAATTAATTATTTTATTCACTTTTATGGTAATATATTAGATAGTAATTTAAGGTAAAACGATAATTTCGTTCTAAAGTCTACTAAATTTTTTAATAATATTTTATTACGTTTTATTCAATAGAAAATGTAATAAATTTTAAATATATATTACGCATAAGCATTTTTTAAATCACAAAATCTGACAGAAAATTGCTGATTGAAATGCTTTCGACAAAATACATACATATATATATTATATATATATATATGTGTGTGTGTGTGTGTGTGTGTGTTACGTTTAAAATGAATAAAATTCAGTTAATTCATTGAATAACTAGATGTCAGTTAAAGTATATAATAAATAAAACAAATTCGTATTTTAACATGTTATTCTATGAAATAACTAATGCCAGACCATTTATATAAGTAAAAAAACTAGTTTAAAGTTATTTTATAAACCAATTGATAATAAATTGCTAAAATATTTCGAAAAATTTAACATGGGGTTTTTAATTTTCGCGATGAAGCCCCCTGAACCCCTACCATAGGAAACAAATTAGACAAAAAGATGTAGATCGAAGAGGAGTGCCCATGGTTCGAGTTTCAAAGCAGATAATCAAAATTCCTCGGAGAGTTGACGATTTTAAAAATATTAAAATACTTTAAAAACGTGAAATGGGGGGACGAGGAATTCGATTTCTAGTATATCTTGCCATATGACGCAATACCATCGAGACTCCAAATATCAATACCCTTGATCAATTCCAAAGAGGCGCAACATTTTTAACCAATCCCATTGGAATAACATGGGAACATGATATTTTAGAGCTGGAGTGCCCCTAGGCCTTCCAAAAGAGGGCTAATAGGATAAATGGATTGGTCCACCGAGGTACATGCGATTCAAAACTCAAAGCAGAGACTCAAATACACTTCAAAAAAGTTTAAAACGTTGGGGGGAAACACAAGAAACGGCCCTATGAGCAGAAAATTTGGTACGAATATAAAACGGAGGCAGAGGGATCGAACGAGCTAGGTTCGAGTGGACTCAGAGGCTCAGATGTCGAGCTATGGGCAGAAGGATGTCTAGGGGGGGGTGGGACCTGGAGGAACGAGTCCTTGTTCTTCCTAACTAAACAAGTAGTACTATCGATCCTCCAAACACCAACCCCATAAAATCAAAAAAATGGCACCATAGATACCACCATGGCACCACTTGATATTTTCGTGTGTAAGCCCTTCCCTGCCCAAAGCATGTTTTGGCTATTTCTTGTTCCTAATCAGAAAGTATCTAGAAACATTTCAAATACTTTTGAGTGCCATATTTCATACTTTAACGATCAAGTAATCGTTATTTTATAGAATACCTAGTTAATCCTAGAATTCCACAATTTTATATGCTTTAACTGACATATAATAATTTCCAATTATGAGATTGCTTGTCAAATGGGGGGGGGGACGCGAATTGTATTGTTTTTATTATTTTTTTAGTGTGAATTTTTTTTTTATATTTAGGATAAAATAAAAGGAAAAACAGGTAATTCAGCTTTCTGTAAATATATTATTGGGAAAAATGTCTCATTGATTTTGGTACTCAAATGTTTGCAATGTCTGAGTAAAGCTCTAAGAAACTAGAGCATCTTGAGTTTACTTTCTGATATATTTATTTTACTTTACACTGGGATTTGACGTAAATATTTGGAAATAGTGAGAAGGTTTTGTGTGAAGCTTATAAGGATTAAGAAAAATAAATATATTTTTTTTAAATATTATTTCAAAAATTTAAATAAAAAGAAACAATTTTAAAAAAAATATAATAAATAATTATCTTTTTCCATTCCGAGATTAAGAAAAACACTTTCTGCACTTAAAGTTCATGCCTTCTGCCTCATCCAAATGTGAATGATATTTACATGAGCAATTGTCCTTTCAACTGAAATATATTAATTTTTAATATTCCCTTATTGAATCAATAGAGAATACATAATTTTGTATATATTATGATGAATATTTCATGAAATTCAGATATTTTTTTTAAAATTTGTTATATATATACATACATATAAATATTCACCTTCTTGTTGTGATTTTTTATTAGTGGACAAAACATAAGCAGACACGTACCACGTGTTCCAAATCCCGAATATGGCCCATAATTTGAAAAGCAACTTTAAAAAAAAAACGAAGTGGGCTTAAATGTACATTTTAGTGAAATTCTGTTTTGGTTACCAAGTAATTTATTTCCACCAAGTTTCAAAATTAGTTGAAGAATTGGTTAACAGGTCGCGCTTCTGTCATCTAAAATTTATAAGAGAATGTTATGACTGTATCGTCAACATTCTGACGTGTGATTCGAAACAGTTTAGTTGTTGGGACAACGAATATTTCTTGCTTTAGTGTTCCTTCACTCTGATTGTGATTTTGTTGCAACGACACTTAGTTTTGCAAAGAAAATTCAATATCAGTAACAGACTACAATTAATCTTTGAAAAATTCCAACGTTGTGAGACTGTCAGTGACGATCGGGCTGGAATTTCCGGTCACCCTAAGGCAACAATTGCAGAGCGAAAGTTGCATTCGCTTAGAAACTCATTCAATATCGAACTTAACTTTTGTTTTGCCTTGTTTCTTGTCAGATTGATGCTACGACGAATGATTACACACAGCATCCTGCGCCGCAGCCCTAAGTATTTCCTCACAAGATTCAGACTCACCGACATCTAAGAGCTGATACCAGTAATACACGCAGGACGTCTACGAACGCGATGCTGCTGAAACAAGAAGTCTGGGAAATTGATATTGGAATCATTTGCTTCATCGTACTAACTCAATTCTAAATAAATAATGACACAGATGTTGCAAAACATTGTTTAGAAATTTTCTCAGATAGAAGTGTCATCTGTTGACTAATTTCGCAATTAATTCTGAAACTTGGTGTGAATAAATTTCCGGGAAACATAGCAAAATGCACCAAATTATACATTTCTATAGCCTTCGGTTTTTGATTCATTTTTTCATATCGTTGGTCACTTTGAAGACTTCCCGTACATCCGTATGTATTCATAAATATATAGTGCCGCATTCAACATGGTTTGCGAAAGAAATTTATTATTATAATGTTTTAATAGATTTTTAAAAACACTTTCTTAGTCAAATAAATTTAGATATGCACATTTTACATAAAAAGTTACGATATCAAAAAAGATTGGCCTAATTAAACGACATTGCGTATACACGTACCTTACGATAAAACACGCAAAACACACACATTAAATTTAGGCGGTCTACAACAGACTAGTTGGAACTCCAGTGAATAAAAATGAAACATCTGAATTGCAGATAAAACGAAAGAAATTCAAATGCCAAGAACTAGCTCCAATAAGATTTTTGTTTCATCAGCGCACATAGACTCTACCAATCCCTTGCTGATGAAATCGCAAGGAGTATGATCAGAGCAGAACCCCTAGGTATTTGAGTCGGAATGATGCTTTAATTTGACAATGTTGTACGGAATGTGTCAGTCACAACCATATAGCACATATCTTGAATTTTAGGGAAGGAAACTCTTTTAAGTTATTTTAAGTGAGGGAAAAATTTTAAAATCTATATGGCGAGCAATGTTTAAGAATTCACAAGCGGGGATTTTATGCTTCGTGCACCATGCAATAATGAATTAAATAAATGGACTGAACAATTTTAGAGCCTGAAATGAAAATTATCTGGCTTACTTTTTCTTTTCATTACCTCTTGTTTCGAAGAACACCAGAAAAAATAGCTCCTGTTTGCGATAGAGAATAATTATTCATCTTCAGAACAGTATAAACTGCATATGGTTTATTGACTCATGATTCTACCTATTATGGAGTGATTAGCACATCAGGCGAAGGACCGTTCAGGCAGACTGCCCATTGTGCAGGAAAATGGGTGGTAATATTATGATCTGGAAGTTGTAGTGAAGTGTCCGGTGAAGGACTGGAAACATGTGATAAAATTTTGTTGGATAAAAATGAAGCGGCTACAAGGCAGCCACTCTTCAATGGATTATGCCTTCTTCAATAGGATTTAATTCGAGAATTAAAGTATTCAGTGGGAATGGACTTAATTTTGTTTTCAAAATTTTACGACATAAAATAAAGATCAAAACTTTAGATTTCCGTTCTTTGTTTGGGCATTTAAATACACTGGGTGCAAAATTAAGGTATTCATTTAGGTATATTTATTTATTGTTTTAATTTAAACTCAATATTATGACAGCTTTCAAAGAATATTTTTTCTCTCTGAAATGGTATAAAATGTAAGAGAAAAAGATTAAAATAATCCGCATAATGATGAGAATTCATTCAAGAATATATGATTAAAATTTTACAAATGATATACATATGTGTGAAATATGAAGGTAGAAAAAAATTACTTTAAATTAACTTTTTGCATGAAAAATTTAAAAAAAAGGCTTAGAACTAAGAAATTAAAATTTAAAGTAAATATTGTTCAAAAAAAGTGTGCCCTTCTTTTCTTAAATGATAATAAATTACTAATTATAATTATGACAGTTAACATTAAAAATCATTTTCAAATATCATAATTTTTTTAATAATTCAAATTTATTTTTTTTACTTAAATTTAGAAGAATTTGACTGTAATTCTACATTTAAAATAAACTCTGGCATTTTTATAACATTGGTACGAAACAATGTAGAGCCTATAAAGAAAACTTAACATATTATATAGCAAAACATAAATCATAACCCAAATGTCAATTTGAAAATAAATATTTGTAGCACTCCAAAGTAGTAAATTACGAAACAGACTAATATAACTCAGAATGTTTGAAATAACTTTTTTCAAAGTTTTTCTAATTCATTATTTAAAAAATTTCCATGATTCTTACACTGTTGAAATATTTTTTCTTGCTTGATATTATTGAAATATATTAAAAATATTTAAGATATACTATGTGTATGAAATGTTTATTTATTTTAGAGTTAAAATTTTAAAATATTTTCTGTGGATGGATATTCTTACTCCACAAATGATGCATACCGTATAGTTAATGAGTATTTTTCATTTTTTTACTAAGCAATAATAAATTTATATTTGTCATGTTGTATTTGCTGTATTAGGATATGATTAAAAAAATATATTCCTGAAAAAATAACATTGGTACAAGAACATATTCAGACATTATGGCGCCCTTTATTTATGTAGAAATTTTTCAAAGTGTCTGATTTTTAGACTGATTGTCTTTATGTAGAAACTTTTCAAAAATTCTTAAATTTAACGTCATAAACCGAATAATCCAATTCAAGATGTCAAATATCCTAATAAGAGATCCAAGAAATATATTCCATCTGAGACAGTGAAATTTATAGACAAGTCTTCCATTTAAGATTGCCGACTGAGATGTTTGGGATTACAGTGTAATCTATAAGAAGAAAAACCCCTTTTGTAAATTTCGGAGATAAGTTGCACGTTCTAAGTAGACACGACAGGAAATACCCAAAACTCAAGTCCATTCGGAAAAGATTTTTTTTTTATCCTTGGTTACTTTGCATTCAAATTTTTTTTCAAACCAAACCCGTAGGAATAGATCAGGATTGAAATTGGATACAAGCCAAGATAGCAAGACGATAGCAAGGAAAATAAATCACTTGAGTCTGGAGTATTCGAAGATGAGAACAAAATGGCGAAAGCGGAAGGATGCGAAGAGAGAGAGAGTATTATGCGAGATGAAACAATTTATCACATTTGGAAGAATCCCCCGTATAAAACCTTTGAATAAAGTAAATTTGTATACTTAGTGGATGATTGAAATATTTTGAGATATGATATATTATCTTAAAAATAAATATTTGTGTTCTATTTATTTCGTTCAAAAAATTGACCTTTGTTAGCAAATATTAAATCAAAAATATTCATATATTTTATGGCGATTTTAGGATGTAGGAAAGTTTTTAAGGGCAATAAATTCTATCCAAATATATAGTATCACAAAAATCAAATTTTTTTTTTTTTTTGAGAAAGCGTATAGTTGGTTATAAATATCATCGCGATGTATCAAACTCTTTCGAATTCTACAGTTCTCGAATTTTATGAGCGTGAAAACTCTGTGTTACCTATAATTTATCGCTCCATTTTGTTTCGATAGTTCTTGCTTCTATAAATTATAAATGCAAACCTTGAACATTATTCGGCTTTAAACAGGTAACAGTGAAATTTCAATATATACTTTACATAAAGGACATCAAAATATTGATAAAAATGGTTTATGATATAAGCATCAGAAATAAAATCAGATTGCTGCAAACGAAAAATCCTAAAAATTATAACAATACCCATCAACGATGCTTTTGAAAAGCTTATAATGCAAAGTTTGTGGAAATGTTGCAAAGTGGACTATTGTATTCATCTCGCTATATATTTTTACATGAATATGCGCAAAGACAGAGAGGAGAGAAATGCATACATAAAAGTCAATCGGCTAAAATAAAAATAAAAACTATTATATTTTCTACAGCTCTCGGGAAGTGAAGTGGAACACTTCTTTTTCGGGATTCTAATTGTTCCCATCAGCAGACAATTTATACATTTCGGCATATATTTTAATGGCATAAATATAAATTCACTCACATCACACGCGCGCATACGCAAACATACACACACAAACAAACAGAGAAGTGTTGGCATCAAAATTGAAAGGAGAAATTTCCAAGGGGATAAAGTTATGCAATCGGAAAACGCCCGTGCCGGAGGGGGAAAAAACCCATATAAAAAGGCAAAGACAATGAAGAAATTTCGAAAAAAAAAAAGATATTTAATGGCATTAGTATAGAAATAAGTGACGGAAGTGATGACACCGAAAGAATACGGGAAGTTTTTATGGGCAAAATGCGATATAATTAAAAATGCTAGCCACAAAGCTGTGGACCACACAGCAATTATTTAAATATACTATACAGAAATTACAAGGACCTTTCTTCAATGTTGTGCATCTTTAAAGAAGAAATATGTAACATTAAGGAAACCAACTTGACTTATCGCCATTTAAATAATTTATTTTTTCTCATTAGATTTTTCTGAAACTAATAAAAAATAACTTTTCTGTAAACGGTTTGCAGTTCAGAACTTAAAATAAAACTTATATTATTGTAGAAAACTAATTTATCACATCATCATGTGGTGCGAAGAAAAGTTTTACTTAGATACTTACTTATTCTCTATCAAGATTAGTTTTAAAATCGTTAATAAATTAAGAACAAATTTGCTTCTTCTTCAAAACATTTAATCTCTAAGAAAATATCCTTAAGAGGAAAAAATCAATTTCAAGATCAAAACATTGCTTACTTTACTATTATGGTGTTTCATATCCAGACAAAAAGTTTATTTTTACCTCAAAGTTTGCAGAGATTTCACAATAAACAAATTAATATGTGTAATAAAATAAAATTTAACGCATTTATAAAAATCAAATGATTGACTTAAATGTAATTACGTTCCATTCTTTAATTTTTATTCATCATAAAATGTTCTTCAATAGCTTTCTCTTTTACAAAGTAAACTGATATCTAAGAAAATAAAATTATAAAAAATAAAATTAAAAATTTTTTTTAAAAAATAAAATAAAATTTGTGTCCAAGTCATAGAATATCTTCACATTCTCTTAAATACCCCACACCAGAAAGTAACAACTACTCCAAGAAGACTTCGAACAAGTTCATTTGCAGTTTGTTATTTGTAATAAAATTATTCAATGAAATTCTCCAATTTACGACTGCAAAATGAACCGTGAACCCATCTGGAACTAATCATCCTTAAATATAATGAAATTTGCCATTGAGCCATAATTATGATTTAATGCAGTCGGCGAACTCGGTGGAAGTGTTTGTTGCCGATTTGTCTTCTCCGGCGATAAATAACGCTGATTCAGTTCAAAAGTTAAATTCAGTTTATTGAATAGAGAAAATTGAGCTTACCTAGCAAAATCGGAGGCGAAAGAGCTCGATATAGAGTTCGGAGTTCTCTAAGCTAAACAACTTCGTGTCCGACCTTAATATAATGGGGGTGTTTTATAAAAGGGTATGAATATTTATGAAATTCAGTTTTCAGTGAACTTCAAAGGTATTTTTGACGTATAATTTAGGATATTAGCGTTAAACAACTCTGTGCGATAATTAAAAAGAATTTGTGGGAAGCAAATATTTTATAACTATTTATAAGGGATATAAAATCTAAGGGACTTATAGGATTTCTTACAAAATAAAGAATATATAGGTTAACAAATATTTAGTACCAATTTATTTCGAATAATGACATTTTGTATCAAAAGAAAAATGCAGTGAGGCATCTTATTTTACATTTAAATTAGTTAAATTTGTTAAACACTTCTGGAAAATATAGCTTAATTGATCAAATCTATAAAAATATAAAAATAAAATTGAATATATAATAAGACATTTGTACTATTAACTACTAAACATAAATGCTTTTCTTCACTTTAAATTAAAATCGCATTTGTCATATAATATTAATGCAGACGAACTTTTGAAAAAGAACTTTTGTACCGTACAAGAAAAAAAGAAAAAAAATCATTCAAAGCAAAATGGATCTGATGAATTTTATAAAACTACCATTTATTGTTTATAGCTGAAATAAATTAAAAGCATAATTTGAATAAGTTTAATTTAAAATATATGAAATAAAATATTTAATAAAAATATTGAAAGATTAATTTGCATAACATATATATATACAATCGAACCTAAATAGAATGAAATCGCAAAATTCCGGAAAAAAATTTGCGTGATGAAAAATTCGTTATATTTAGGTTCATTTTTAAATATACTTTATAAACCTTATAAAACGAATTTTAAATTCATAAACACTACATATTAAAAAAAATAATTGTCGCTCATCCGGTTTTGTGGTTAGTGACGCTGACTGCTATGTGCCGTAGGGCCTGGGCTCGAATCCCGGATAAGGCATGAATATTTGTAAATGTATAGCGCCTTCGTGTGGCATGGGGGTACTCTAAATAGCCGTCGAGCCACAAATCCTCTCGTGAGGTTGGTGGAAGGGGAAGAGAGGTGGGAGACCCCTGACCTCTCCCAGGGTGTTATCCCTTAAAGATGGGGTGGGGGAACCGAGCCGAATCGCATTGTCACCTGCGTGGTGCTCATAGCTACGGCTAACGACAGGCGTAAAATATAGCCCGATGCCATGATGAATTTCATGGACCTCGATCTGACTACGTCAGACAGGTGGCATTAGAAAAAACAACAGCAAAAAATAATTTTTATTTACTTCTTTTTGTTAATTAATAGGTATTTATTTCATATAAATTAAATATATAGTTTTATTATCTAATAAAATAATTTTAATTAATTATTTTATTAGAGAATAAAAACTGCCAGGAAAAAGAGAAAAAAGAATGTCGAGGAATACATTGTATTTTCAACATTGAGAAAATAATTTTATATTAAAATTAATGAATTTTATGGACATTTTCTAATTTAAAGCCTTCAAATAATTTTAAACATACATTATTTTAAAACTAGAATTTCTAAACATAGATTATCACACATGTTCTTAAATTTAAATACTCATTAAATCTGTTAATTTTGTTTGAGTTTCTTTATTTGAAAAAAAAATGCTGCTTCATAATGTGCCTCACATCTTTGCAATAATCCAAAGATGCCTTCAGGATTATTTTTCAATGGTTCTTCTTAAATCTTTCTAGCCATCTATCGATATCTATAAATTGGTCGTATCCCAATGCCTTCATAAATTGAAGAGCTTTCTCTATTAGGAAAGGTTCAGAGATCGGAAAATGTTTACCTTGCATTGTGTGTATCCTCTTCTAAACTGCCTCGTCGACACATTCATAGACACATGTTCTTAAACATTTTGAAAAAGAATTCGATGAATCATAATTTTGCAGTTTTTCTTGATTTCTTAAAATAGTTGATAAGCTGTTTGTTGGAACACCACCTTTTAAACTACTATCCTTTTTTTTTTTGACGCCTTTATCCACTTCTTGAAGAAATAATTTTTTTTCTTTCATGTTTAAGAACTTATGTTTAGACATTTTTAAGCTACAAGAAACGAAGTTACCAGTAAGACTGCAAACGGACAACTACAAATAAAAGGAAACTAGTTCAAGAATGCGGGGACACGAGACAACTCCATTGAGAGTGAAACATCATATCAAAGATGTTTCGAGTGAACTGGACAATGGGGGTTAAGAGTTCTACATCTTGGATGAAACGCCCAGAAATATATTGCTCTTGGTGAGTTAGGCACCTAATATAACCAGTTCAAGATTTATGACCACCATAAAATGTATTAAGAAAGAATAACTTACTTGTGTGAAATATCCAGAAATACTTTAAAAATCGGGAGAAGAAATTGAATAAAAAAAAATCGTTGTATATATAGAAAATGCACTTCGCTATAGGGAGGCTATTTGATGAAGAAAATCATGAAATATGCTTGATTCTTCAGAAAAAAGTTCGCTATATAGAAAAATTCGCGTTATATAAGTTCGTAATATGGAGGGTTCGACTGTATATATATATATATATAAACAGAGAGTTAATAGATTGATCTTAATTGTACTATAATACTATTCATTATTTATCAAAATATAAACAGTGCAACTTTTTAACGAAAAAAAAACCTAGCAACAAATAAGTTGTTTAAATTTCCATTAAAAGTAAATGTTCAATGTCATTAAAAACAATGTTAAATTAAACTATTGGTACCCAGTTTTGTCTGGGTGAGGATATGTGAAATTGAAAAAAAAAATGTACACTTATATTAAGTCTAATTGTAAATTACTGGAATATTAAAAAGCATTAAATGTAATAAAATTATTTTAAATGATTTTTCTAATGAACATTTTATTCGTCAGTCATCCCGTAAACATTTATTATTAAGTAATAAAAGTAAATATTAAATAATCCCTTTTCTCTGATTTATTATAACTGTTTCAAATAGTTCGTTACAATTGGCTGTTAATTTAAATTCCATGTTTGTTGTCTGATGCTTATTTCTAGTCTAAAGTCAAGAAAATATGAAACGTGCATTTTTAGATAATTCAACTTTTGAAAAAGCGCACAAACACAAGTATTGTTAAAAGTATGAGATTGAAAAAAATACAGTTAATATATATACTATAATTTTTTTCTGAATCTATTCCTTTCATGAAAAAAGTAATAAATTGCTTAGTCTTAAAACTTATTATATTTTTATTTAAGTAAGCATATTATATTGTAATTAGATTCATTGCTTAGTTAAAAATAAAGTAGCACTCTCAGAAACAAAATATTGGAAAATACTTTAATTATATTATTTTTTTTTGAAAAATAAATTGAATAATGAAAAATCCAATTAAATCACACACAGCGATGAAAATGGATAAAAGTGCATTCCGACTGTTATTTTTAGTACTATATCTATTGAACTAAATTATTTTCGAGAGAGGTTTATTTCAGCTGCGGCATAAACATATTTAAAGTTTTCATTTATTTTTATATTATTATGTAAATGACTCAAAAGAACCATATTTATTTATTTAAAAAAATCTTATTTTAAGTTGAAATGAATTTTTAAATTAAAATTTGATAACTTATTATACAGATACAATATAAAAATATCTATCCTTGCCTAAGAAGTTACTATGAATGAATTTGTAATAAGTTAACTAAAAAGGGCGAAAATAAAATTTCAATGGCCCTTTCTAAAACTAAATTGTGGAAACAAATATATAGTATAAATGAATACATATTATCTGTTGAGTAGTCATTAATTTTGTAATTCAATTTGTAATAAGGAAAATATTGGAAATAAGATTATTCTTTTAAGTTAAATGATTCAAGATTTTTTTTTTGTTAATTGCAAGTTGTTTGCTTATAAATGTATAAATCTGGAAAGAACGGAAAGAAAATAACAATATTATTCAATATTATATATGCAAGAATAATTTTTTTTTCAGAAATGGAAAAAAAGCTTATTTGTAGAAGAATGCAATGAATAGTTTCTCAAATAATTATAATAAACGCTAGGATTAATTTTACTAAATAGTGTGTACAAATATTTTTTAAACTGATAATATTACACATATGTGCACTGAAATCGAAAAATAATTTATTCTATGAGTTAGATTGTTTTTTTTTTTGAAGAATTCTTGGGATATTTCCTTACGCAATTTCCTTAAAACTTTATTGATATATTCAAATATAATTTGTTTTGTTCATATTTAACCTTTGTACAATGAAATACGTTTAATGCAAAAATGCTTAAGTCAAAATATCAGTTAACATAAGGTAATGCAAGGGTTCCGACAAACTACCATGTATTTACATGCATTTCTTTTCTCTGAACACAAAACTAAACCCACTTAACACGAAAAGATTTACTTTTTGCGAATGAATAAAAGACGAAAAATACACCAGCCATTTAATGAAATCTTTCAGAAAGTTTCTGCATTTTTGGACTGTCCAACTGTATCATCAGAAGAATTCGTTGCAGCTTATTATGATAATGTGTGTACAGCCCCAATTATGGGAAATACATTTTGGAGTTTGATCAAATATCCAAAAATATCATTGATGCAGAATCCACCACCGAAAAGAGAAAAGAGTAATACGACTTCTGTCTTCATGTCATCCAAAATGAAGAACTTCATGAAAAGTATGCATAGTTATTTAGACACTATTTCTCTAGAATGGTGAAATGAATAACAAAATGGAAGACATTGAACTATTTGTTACTAAAAAATACAATTCAATGAATAATATGAGATAATTTTCCTTTAAGTCAAGAAATGTTTTTTTTTCAAAAAACTAGAACATTTCATTAAATTTTAGTGAATGTTATTATCTCATTGATTTTTATTGAATATATGCATATTTACATATTTATGTAAAAAAGGTGCTCTAATATACTTACATTTGTTAAGTATTTTCTTTAAAAGTAAATGTTCATTTTCATTAAAATCCATGTTAAATTAAACAATTACGTACCCAAATTTTGTGTGTGCAAGGATACGCGAAATTTAAAAAAAAAGTATCATTATATTAAGGCTAATTGAAAATTACTGCGATAATAAAAACATTTAATTTAATTGGACTCCAGGGTTATCAGAAATGAATGACCCGATTACAAAAATTTAATAATTCCCAGATATAAAAACAGAAAATGATAATTAAGATTTCATTGAAAAGATAAAAAAAAATTCGTACTTGATGTTTCTTAACGTAAAGTAAAATTTGTTTCCACAAATGTTCAATGTGACTTCATTTAGACACCTGTATAATATCACTGCTAACCTGGTTGCTCTGGACTTTTGCCTTTACACACACATCCGGTTTCCTGGAACTCTGTACACCATCTTCTTATACTCTTAGATGTCGGTACATTTCTATGGTACTTTTGCTGAAATTCGCGCTGAACCGTGATTACAGACAGAATTTTTGCAAACGAGAGGAAATAAAATGATTTCCCCCGCTGCGACTCAATTCCTACTTCTATTCACAATTACATTACTACCACCTATTTGACAAAAACAATGTTACAAACTCAAAATTTTATATTTCATCTTTAAAATGATATATTTATGATAATTTTCTGTTTATTCATCTGGGACTTATTAAATTTTTTATTCGGGCCATTCGTTTCTGATAACCCTGTATTTTAAATAATTTTTCTCACGTAAGTCTTACCGCCAGTCATTCCGTAAACATTAATTATTGAGTAATAAAAATAAATATTAAAAAATCCCGCTTCTGTGATTTTTCTAACTGTTTCAAATAGTGTGTTATAATTTCCTGTTAATTTAATTTCCGAGTTTGTTGTCTGAAGTTTATTTCTATTTCAAAACCAAAAACATGAAAAGTGCATTTTCAGGTTATTCGACTTTTGAAAAAAAGCCTCATATACACAAGTACACTAATAAACTTACTTTTGTTAAACATGTTTTATTATTCTAATATCCTTTAACACGATAAAATATTTCAGTCCCCTTAATTTCGTGTAAAGTTTTTTTCAATGTATACCCAAAATATGCACTTTGCTTGTATCATTTCTATTAAATATTATAATAAAAAAAAACATTTCTTTTCAGAAATGCATAATATATTCCTTCAATTTCAGGCTTACCCACCTACACATTTATCGAAGGAGATAGAGCAGAGCTTCCATGTGACTTAAACGTAAGTGCTACAGAAGATGAAGTATCTCTTGTCCTGTGGCATAGAGACGAATCCGGAAGTCCTTTATACAGTGTTGATGCAAGAGATTTACCATTGCCGACGGCAACCCATTTTCCTGCAGTTCACATGGAGTCTAGGTCCTATTTCAACTCTTCTGCTTCACCGGCATATCTCAGGATTGAGGGAATAAAAAAAGATGAAGAAGGTATTTACAGATGCAGGATTGAATATCGGAGAGCAAGAACGGAAACGATGGATATGATGCTACTTGTAATTGGTGAGTAACGTTTGATTGCTTTGGGGACATTTCCTAGATAATGAATGACATTTATGCCTGAGAAGACACGCATTTAATTATTTGGTGTATTATTAATATTAATTTCACTGATATGTCAAGGATCAATAGAGAAATTAATTTTTTTCAGTTACAAACATTTAGTTTGATATATTGAGCTGAAATTAAGATTGGTCAGAGTAATTGAATCATTTCACTGTATAACTCCTAATATGTAATCAATATATCTTAAAAAGCGTTTGATAAATTGTATTTCGTTTTAAAGTTTAATATATTTTAGCAAAGTATTAGTACTCATTGTATATACTATAAAATTAATGATATCTGATTATTTTCTGATACATATTTATAAAATCAGAAAATCAGATTAATATTCTTTCTATAGAGAAGATGTAACTTTACTGAGAATTTATATATATATATATATATATATACATAAAATATATATAAATATATATATATATATATATGTAATAATGCATGTATGTATGCATATATGTGTATAGAGTGGCACAGACGAACACACGAATTTTTGAAGGGGGAGTCTAAGATAGAAACCCACCATTCTCGTAGCATGCACCAATACTCCACTAAAAATATTATTTTGATTTTGCCGATTTTGGGGAACCAAAAGTAGTAAAAACTAATTATTGAATAAATAATTATCATTAATCAATAAAATTAACTATAAATAACAAATACTTAGTTAAATTTTGCGTTCTGTTTACATAGGATTATTATCAGTCGAAAAAAAATCAGGAGTTTTGGGCAGTCGAGACCCGAGGACTCCTTTCCCTTGTATGCTCCACTGTATATATATATATATATATATATAATACTCCCATAGTATAGCTATAACTTGTGTTTTGAGTGACATCCAGAGTTCGAGGTAATTCAGATTTTTAATTACAGAAATATTTACAGTAAATTCACACTGAATTTTCAATAATAAAATGCGGCTATAAATGTAAATCACACCTTTGAAGTTGTTGCGAATATTTAGAGTCTAAATTACGGTAGTCTTTTTATGAAGACAAGGACATAGCGTCCATTCGATGCGTTTCCTCTTTGAAGTCGAATTGCCTCTGGTGAGGGGGTGTAAAGTTGGGGTTGGAGTAGGAAGAGTGGGAAAATATGGCACTCTCAGTCACTGTTAAGTTTATTGGTAAGTGTAGAAAACACATAGGTTTCTGCGAATTTTCTCATGAAAAAAAGTAAATATGGATTTTAAAATTTATATTAACGTACATATGTACAAATTGAAAAATTAAAATGCTGCGTATATAATTTCCGTAGTAAAGTTACCCCAAACACATGTTAAAATTACATTATTGAAACATGATTTATTTAGGAGGCTATGAACAGAATATGATTATTTTTATTCTCAAGAATACAATATATAATTATATTCATACCTTCTACTGTCAATTAATTAAGTACATCACTATTAGGAAAATCAAAAAAAAAATGTTTCTAACTTATTTAAAATTTGTTTCAATTACACACAGTAAAGAAATACAATTTCAAAAATACAAAATCACTAAATATAGTTAATATATGTCATGTGTAATATGATAATAATTAGGTGATTCACAATATTTTTTCTGCATTTATATGTATCGTATCTTAATGAACACGAACACTAAACTCTTTTTCTAGTTTTCACGTAGCATTTGTGTTTTAAAACCAATTTCCCATGTATTTCTGTGAGTTTTAACATTTTGCATTTAAACATACATATTCTTTAATTTTCAAAACTTTAAACGCCTATTTTATAGTATTTTAAATCGGTATTGTTCCTTTATAAGATACTTTATCCGAAATACTTAAAATAATCATAAACTATTTAGTTACAGCTGCGCTGTAAGAATTGAATAAACTATCAAAAGCAAAAGCACACGGCTACATTCTATAAGAGTAATTTAATTGCCCGTAGCAAATTTCACTTTCTTTCTCGGACAAACTAGAAGTCCTTATAAAAGAAAACCTCTTTCCTTATTTAGACTTAAGGTCACAAAGGACACTCAACGGTCCCTAGTGATGAATACGAGGTCTTACAGCTAACTGAATCGCCTTTAGAGCACCATTTCAGAAATGGTTTAAATTCAGCACTCTAGCCAGAAAGCCTTTTTAAATGTCGATTTAAGGTGACTTTCGGCCTTTTTTCCTTTTCAATGCACTAACTTTTCCATTCCCGTCAAATCGAGTGTTCTGCCCATCGTTAACCAAGAGACAAATTATACTCCTTCTAGACCCCTGACACTCTGGCCTATCCTCCGCTAAATCGATGTAGTACTAAAGAGTTCCGTCCGCTCAGGAAATTTTATTTTCCTCTCTACCTTTCCCTTCTACTGCTCTGGCTTTTTCAATCAATCCATCCTACCCTGGGATGAAGAAAATGTTGATTCGCTTATTACTTTTCCCCCGTTAAGGAAGGTTTTGGTCAACACACTTCCCCCAGTTACCAGAATTTCTTTCAACAAATGGGATAGGTTTTATCCCGAGAGACATTTGAAGCACGATTTGATGCCCGTGTTGAGATATATAGGCGAAACTGATTGATGAACTTACCCTGTATCATTGACCCTGTCGATCAGACGTGAAAAATGTTATTTTCGGTCACGGTGATCGAAAAATACCAGATATCTTTTTTGTAGAAATCATCGTTTTTTCCAAATTTTCCGTCCTTCTCATTGCAACAACAATGTTGGTAGTTGAAAGTTTGTTCTGTTTCGTTGTTTCAGTCTACTATTGTTGCCACAAAATCTGTTTTACTTTCAATCTCAAATATTGATGCTGAGATTTTTGCAAATTTATTTTATTAGAAGTATTGCACCCTACGAGTGTGCAGAAATGTATTTAATAAGTGAAATATTACGAAACATAATTATTTAAAGATGCAAATATTTTACTTAGGCTAATATGAAAAACATTGAAAAGATTAATTTTTAAAATTATTCCTTGTTTCTATAAACAATTAATAAGCAAGGTTGTTTCTTTAACACAAAATGAAGCCAAGTATGTTTGCAAACTTCCAAATGTATGTAGCTTCCTCAAAATTATCTTACAATAATAATTTTTTTTGTAGAAAGCAGTTTGACATTGAGTTTATCTTTTTTAACATTTCCCCCCTGAATTGACCATGATCATTCAAGCTATTACAATAAAAAAAGTTTGACTTTAGGAATTTAATGCAAATTAATTTCTCCTTTATAATGATATATCTAGTTTATATATACATTATTGCCTGAGAAAATTGCACCACTTTCTATGAATTTTTAGTATTGATTGAAATTTATAGCATGTATTATTTATATTGGTTAAAAAAGTATAAACTTTATGCAGCAAATGTAAAGAAACTCCTAATGCCTGAGTGGAAAACTCAGAGGTTTCTGTAAAAGACTGATATCTATCTGAACCCAATATGAAAGTAGCAGTTGAAGCCATACCTTAAACACTGACAAAAATATATTTGAAAATTTTTATGGATTAAATAGTATATGTTTATGATGGGATGTTGAACTATCACGAATAATAAGTAATTAAATTCTACTTATCTGACTGAACCAAAAAGAAGGAGACAAGTTATTGGTACAATTCTCATAACACACCATACAGTTTCAAAGCAAGCACTGATGGTATTTCTTTAAAATAACAAACTGTAAGCAATGGAAAAGAATCGGCAATATGGTCTGACTATTATAATAAAAGCTTCACGTAAATTCATTCCATGTAGAACTTATCAATTACGCATTACAGTTCCTCTGACACAGTCGGTGTAAATTAAAATATTTCAATAACTTTAAGGAAAAACTTCAATTTGTTTTAAAAGGTAGACTTCGTGAGACAGCCAGGTATACAAGAAAGCCTAAACAACGCCAAAAATGAATATTGCTATGTTGATCGAGGTTCGAGGATTTTATGCAAATCATTCACAGAGAGCAAGACAGTTCTTTAGAAGCGATGGTAATATATTGTCGATATAACAGTCTTTGAAATGCAAGATTCATCAGCAAAATTCGCGGAATAAAGATCAGAAAGTATTCCCACCTTCTACAGCGATCAGTCTACCAGGGTCTAAAGTACAAGTAATCTAGACTATTCACAAGTACTCGCTCGTCCTAAAAATCCCTGATTGACTCTTCAACGGTTAAGGCAAGACTAATAATCACTTTTCAAAATAATTCTAACTCAGTTTCGGTGAGCTACTCCCTATTTATAGACCTCGCGGATCTTTCTAGAAAGATTCGCTTGCGTCATATATCGTAAATTATTTATAAAAAAATATTTTATAATTAATATATTAAAATAATATATATATATATATATATATACACTGGTGTCCAAAAGTTAAGCATAATTGATAATTATGTGAATAAAGGAGGAACTGTAAATCAGAATGGCGGGAAACGTGATATGCCAGTGTAAAATGGTTATAAAATAAGGAAACAAATCAAAAGAATGATAATAATTAATCTTATTAACCACAGTAGCAGTTTGGAAGAAAACTGAGCACAGCAAGGATTCACATTTTAAAGAAAAAATGAAAGAAAAATTTAAATAAAATACTGATGATGCAGTTTAATAAGGCGTGTGATCACCTCTGGCAGCCAGGCACGCTGCA
Source organism: Trichonephila clavata (assembly GCA_019973975.1). Taxonomy (NCBI): domain Eukaryota; kingdom Metazoa; phylum Arthropoda; class Arachnida; order Araneae; family Nephilidae; genus Trichonephila; species Trichonephila clavata. The sequence goes on along the minus strand of BMAO01009728.1, from coordinate 20,112 downwards.
CAGCGACTTACCATACTTGCTATGAGATGATGAATGAGTTGTGGGCTCAAACGGTTCCAAGCTTCTTGAAGAGCTCTCTTCAGTTCTGTAACGGAGCTTGGTGGGTGCGAAAGGGCTGCAATTTGTCTCCCTAGCATATCCCATACATGCTAGATAGGATTTAAATCAGGGAGTTCGCAGGCCACGGCATGCGCTGGATCTTTTCCGTTTCAGGGAAGTCATCAATCAGAACCACTCGGTGACATGGCGCATTAATCATCCATGAATATGAAGTCAAGACCGACAGCCCCTCGAAACAAGCAAACTTAAGGCTCAAGAACTTCATCTCTGTATCTTTGAGCAGTCACAGACCCCATGTCAAAGAAATGGAGGTCTGTGCGGCCGTCCGTCATGATGCCTGCCCATACCATTACTCCCCTTGATGGAAAATGATGTGTTTCCGTTATGTTTCTTGTTTCAAAACGTGTTCCACGTCCTCTCCATATTTTTACCCTCCGAGAATCATTACTCAGACTAAACCGGGACTCTTCACTGAACACCACATCGGCCCACTCTCCCAGAATCCAATGTTGATGTATCAAACTCCAGTTCATACGAGCGCGTTTATGCTTAGACGTGAGGGGAATGCAAACAGCTGGTCTTCTGGCATACAGGCCAGCATGACTGAGTCTCCTGTAAACAGTTTGTCTCGAAATTCGTATTCCGGTGGCGACTGTGAGCGCCGAACCCAGTGCTCTGGCAGTACTGTCCCTCTGACGCCGCGCACTTATTACCAGATATCGGTCTTGGCGATGAGTTATGACTCTTGGTGGACCTGATACTGGTTGTCGGGTAACATCTCCCGTTCTTTGAAACCTCTGCCACAGTCTTGAGATCACAGACTGGTACACATTCAGAATCCGAGACACTTCGGTTTGTGATCATGAGGATTCTAGCATTCCAACGATTATTCCATTCGTAAACACGTCCAATTGGCTTCTTTTTGCCATCATTCACCTTTTTTGATGGTTAACAACGTTCCTTCGCACAGCAGTTGCACAAAACTTGTCTGAACTGCCTATGCTGCGTGAATCAGTTTATTCGCGTTCCGACATGTGCCGGTGTTTCACGCAGGACGTAGACGTTTGAAAAGTTTTGCATAAACCCACTGTTTCTTCTTCACCAAATTATATATATATATATATATATTGTATGAAACTTTATATATTTAATTATATAAAATATTTAATGGCATTTTTTAAATAAATTTATTTATTTGTAGAAATAAATAAATTAATTAAAAAATTTAAACAAAAAAACCGAACACACGACTTAAACCGAGACCGACCGCATGATAGGCAAGTATTTTGCCGACCACGCTGCTGCGTCGCTGGCAGTTACTAAAACATAATTCTATAAAAGCTAAGAATAAATTTCGAAGGCTGTTTTCTCCGAATTGGACTATCAATTTGGTGAAATTACATTAAGATTTGAACACATTAAAGGAGTACAGCTCTTGCACAAAGTCACGTCCCGAAATGAATTTCCTTAATCGTGCCTTCCTCTTGTAAGATTAATCATTGAATATGACCAACAGCGTTGCAGAACAATGTATTAAATTATTAAAAGTCTTATATTAAATTGGCTCTTTTTTATGTAATTTTGAAAATGTAACAACATTGGAATTACTTTTATAAAAGCCTTTTTCAATGGACACAATTTTTATCTTCAGATGATATGATTGTTTCCCCATGCCTTTAAAAAAATAGACATTCTTTACTTTTTTACTTTAGATCAAAATATTTATGGTAAATAGTTTATTTAATTATATATATTTAGGTTCCATTATTCCTTGTTACTTTTAACATTAATTTTTATTCTAAAATACTTCTTTGTAGAGTATGCTGCATTTATAACTGTTATTTTTCTTTTTATACTTACCGAATATCTGATACAAATAATTTACTTCTCATCAGACAGTATCCATATCGCATTAGGTCTATTTGATGTTTAAGTAATAAAAATTTTAGTTTTATACTGAGTAGGAAAATAAAATCTTAGAATATAAGATATAAGCTGCATTGATTCATCAATTGCTTAATAATAAATCAAAATATGCTGCTAGTCTCACAAGAGTAAGGTTAAAATTCTGTTTTAAAGTTAGATAAGTAGAAGGATAAGTTAAAATTATCTTTCTCTCTGATAATGTATTTCAAATAAGACTTCTATTTTTCATACTAGTTGAAAATTATTTTTGACACTTATCTAATAGTAAGTTCATATATTTGATTCAACAGATTCGTCTTTAGATGTGATACATAATTTTATAAGGATAGTACGGGTGGAATACTTCAATATAGTTGTTTACAAATTAACTAAAAGTCATATTATAAAAATATATATACTAGCAAAATGATCATTGATTTTATGAAAATCAATGCAATAAATCGTATAATTCTGATGCAAAAGAAACAAAATAAAATCGCACAAAACTTCCAATCAAAAACATATTTCATGTTTTCTATATTTCGCAAAAAGTAATATATCGAGGAGTTTAGATTACAAATTTTCACATATATTAACATAATGTATATTTTAGCTCTTTAATATAGTGAAAGAATGTTTTTATTAGCTCTGAGTCTAGTATTCTGACAGTCATAGGCTTTATATTTTAATTCCAGTTTAGTGTTTAGCTGTTATTGTGTGTTTCATTGATAATATTTAAATTATTTAATTGCCAAATTTTTGAACAAAGAAATTTGATGAATAAATGTAATTGTAAAATATTTTTCATTGATAGGAAATGTGAATAAAATGTCATTTTTAACAACACAAATATTATATTAAGCGTTTTTATCATCCAGTTATTAATATGATTTGCTTTACATAGAGCATTCGCAATCAGAACATTTATGGAAGTTGTTTACCACATATCTATTTTAGAATGAGTCCATAATAATTTCTTTAAATTGAAACACCCAATGCAGAATTGCAATTAGGTATCTTTATCTTTAATAATGTCATTCGATAACGAATTTAAACCCATCCCTTCATGCTTAATTCTGTAGAAAATTTCCCAATTAAAACGAAATAGCTCATGTAAACTAAGAAATCATTTACTAATGAAGCAGCTTCAGTATAATTTGGAGCATTAGCTGCAAAATAATCTGTAATAGAAGAAGTCTATGTGACCTAATGAGAGGATGTTAGCTCTAATCTAAAGCGATAGATGTTTGCAGCCCAACGAATAAAGCTCTTGTGCAAGTTCTATTAATAGATCTATTTGTTGTGGTATGTTCTTAGCAAGTCGATGCCAGACTCCAGTAAAATTAAATCATTTCACTATCTGAGGTTCAACTAAACTTAGTGTGTGTTTATGATACTGTGTAAAATAGTTTGCTCAGTTTATTTGAATACTTAAATCCGAAAATTGAGTTAAGAATTGTAGAAATTTACACGATCACATTGCGATTTAATTGTTGTATGAAGTTTATTTAAATGATAATATCTCAGATATGTGCTGTAAAGCAACACTGTAAAGTGTTTGTACCGTAAAATTATTTTCATAGAAAGCTCATAAATTCACTTAGTGAAATAATCCTCATTAAACGCAAAATACTTAGATGAAAAATTGTAGTTAAAATAATAAATATTAAATATCTTTCTGTGTGAAAATCGATGATCTTATATATATATATATATATATATATATTTTTATGTGTGTGTGTGTGTGTGTGGTGTGTGTGTGTGTGTGTGTGTGTGTGTGTGTGTGTGTTGTGTGTGTGTGTGTGTGTGCGCGTGTGTGTGTATCATAATAAAATTATTCTACGGAACAATAAGAATTATGCTGAAATATTTTTAAAGCAGTCAGTAAATTATTTTTTAAGTTATCTTGTTGCAAAATCTATTATTTTTTAAAGAAATCATGCTGTAAATAGAATCTGGAAACTCTATACGTGTAACTTTATATTTCTCATTACACTATAATTACAAAAATACCTGTGATTTAAAAAAAAAAATCTATGAAAAAATAAAGATTTTACTTAAAAAATTTTAATGTTTGAAACTTACTTTTTTGCAAATAACATACATTCGCGTAACGCTGTACAAGTGTTTTGCTTCAGATAAAAATATAACCAATGGAGAAAGTTGCTGTGAATAAACAGAAAGTATTGTGTCCGAAAAATAAAGCATGATTAAAATATTATTTACAAATATTTGTTTTGAAAGATCATTCTTGAACATCTGAGGAAGATTTACTTAATATATATTTCATAGTTTTAGTTCTAGGTGGGATACTGTTAAATTTCCTTTGTCTCATCCATGGTTTAATATTGTAATGATTTTAAGTTATTATTACACAATTAACAAATAAAATTTTTTTATGATAATTCTTATATTACTAAGAATTTTAATTTCATAAATAATAATATAAATTTTAATTTCATTTAATTGTTCAATTTGATGATAAATTAAACATTTAGAAATATTAATATCTATTTCTCCAATAACAATGGTTCTCGTTCAATGCCTGAAGGATTCCAAATTGCACTAGCAGTTGTGAAACAAATATTTCCTTAGAGAGTCTGGCTGCCATTATTACCCACAACGTAGCTCTGACTTTCAAAGAAATGAGTTCTAGTCTGAATATTATACTAATGACATTTGTAACCAAAGTAAATTGCATAAAAATGAAAAAGTTTAGAAAACAAATTATCATTTGGTGCAAAGCGCTTTGAAAAGTGTAGAATACATTTTCTCCAGTGATAAATGTTTTAGGCATTCGTTTAATATTAGAGGATACATTTTTTTTTGTATCTTCAGAGCTTTGAAAATTACAAAGCTTACAGAAAAATGTTTACGAAGTTCGAAATTCAGATGATTCAAAATTGAACAACCTGATACGAGGAAAGAGATAACGGAAAAGTCAGTTTTGAAAGTTTATTAAGCATTTTAATCAAGTTAGTTCATTGATATATTAGTACCATATTTAATTTCCGTTGAATAATTAATGTTTATGCCAGTTTTGTTCAACAGTGATTGGTGAGTGCGCTTATTAACGTTGATCTATGAATCAAAAATAGGGTTATTGGAGGTGGACCTCTTAAGTTTGAACCTTGGACAACTTAGGAGCACCAAACCAACGAGATGATATTGAGCCTTGACGGACTTTGAGGTCATTCGCCTCACCCCACGGAAAGTCTTCATTTGCATTAGATCTTGAACTCATGACATACCAGTATGAGAGAGAGAGAGAGATTTTGGTTATATCACACACACAAACACCTAAGCTACAACGGCACCAATAGTGAAGGAAATTCTGAAGTTATTATTGAACTTTTTATTGATGATAGTACTTGAACCATTGTATTAGATGATGATTATTACAAATAACAATAAAGTATATTTTTACATTTCTGGAGTTAAAAGTGCAGCTTAAATTAAATTCATATTTACATACTTATTACGAACAGTAACTTTCTTTTATGAATGAGTAACTTATCGAGTAGCTTATAATTTCACACCATTTGCAAACGAACCTTGAATTCCTTTTAAAGAAATATCATCAATCAATAAGTGCATCATATAAGTCGCAAACATATTTCATCGAAACAGATTTCACTATATTTTACTAGTTTCTTATAGTTATACATATTGCGTTTACAATGTTTCTGCAATCAGTTAAACCTAAATTGGATGTAGGCATTCCGAAGAAAACTGATGAAACAGCATTAAAGTTGAGTTTACGACTAGCCTTATACTCCATTTATATGCCTCATATTCCATTTCCTCCTTTCCAGCTCTTAAACCTACCTCTTGTCTACCTCTCTAGACTGTATCAAATTATATTGCTCAATTCATTCCTAGTCTTAGGAATTCTTTTATGCTTCGTCATCAGAAGAACGTTATTATTTCGCCAAGCTAATGCTATCCTTCGACATTTTGGCGCCTCTCGTTTATTGACAGACTGTATCAGTCGAGATATGCTGGAAATAATGCCTCTTCTCCTTAAACAAATGGATTCCAGGATACATATATTGTGCTAATCCTCTGACACTCGGCAAATACAGTGTCATTCATCTCAATAGGGTTATGAAAGGAACGGTATAAAATCGCTTGTGATTTGCTGTCTTAAGTTCTCGCTTGTGCACAGAACTGGATACTGCAACAAGATAAATGCTCATATAAATCTTACTAACGAGATTATTTTAGAGAACTTAATTATTTACGCCCCTACGAAGATATTTATCTGAATAAATGCGGACATGCTATTTCATTTGAGGATTTACAAAATTAATTTGTAAATATACATTTATCTATGCTCTGCTTACTTAACAAATATATATGAGCTAATAAATTATAAAGCAGAAATTATGCTGCACTTCCTGTAAATAAATAAACATATTATTAAAAGAAAATGGTTTTAATTTGTAAGATCTGAGTAAAATATTTTATTTTTTGCGGCAAAAAAATTTATTTATCTTGAAACCTCTGTTTGCATGTTCCATTGTTTATGCTGAAATATCATTAGTTATTGATAAATACTTTTTAATTGTCTAAAACATTCAATTTCAAATTGTATAGAATATATATCACTGTTTCTCTTATAATTTTTCTATATTTCTTATGTCGCTTCAGTATTTTTTTTATCTGTATTAGGTGAACACAGTTTTAAGAAAATATAGATATTTAATTAAATTTTTACACGTTTTATAAATTTTTTTATAAAATATTTATTTTAAGTATAGAAGCTATTAGGTAAATTTTATAGTTATATATTTAAATGTTTAATTTATCAAATATTATAATTTATTCCGATTACCTCTTACTGCGCAAGAAAAATTAATAAGTATATAAACAATGGATAAATACTAAAAATCTGTATACCTTTAAATTGTAACCTTTATACTTTACTTTTTAAATTCTATTGAGAAATTCTGACCAACCACAAGGTAATATCTATGTAAAATTATATTGATATTAGTAAAATAAGTAAAATACATTTATACAACACAAATTTCAAAATTTTAAATTTTTAAATCACAACTCATTATTTTTTAAGTACATAAATTAAGATTCTTAATTAACTTGAAATGTATATTTATAAAAAAAATGTCCTTTTTTTCTTAGAAATTGTACAATTATCAAATACATGAAATATACAGCTTTATCATTCCTCTCTTTCCACAGTTCCTCCAAGAGAAGCAATCATTATGGATGAATTTGGTCAACATTTGCATGGAATAATAGGGCCATACAATGAAGGATCTCCTGTGTCTCTTATATGCGAAGGAGAAGGAGGTAATTTATCTTTCATTTTGTAGGTTTACGTAAAAAGCAGTATTGTTTTAGTTTCTGGAGCACTTACACATTATACCGTCGACCAATTTCTTCAAATCAAAATACATCAACAAATGCAGCGATTTTCTGCTATTAGTGGAAAACAGTTTCCGCGCTTGTACCAAGAGAAAGCAGCCATAGCAGAATTTGGCGAAATTCTTTGAATTGACAACGTCTTTTTATTGGTTGAAATTGGTCGACGGTATAGTGCGTAATTACATTTTCTGTTTATTAAAATTATAATCATATAAGCAAAAAAGAATAATTGGGTACGGAAAATGTTCTTGCTTCATAAGTAAGTTTCTATCAATCTGAAAGCAAAGCAAAGATCTATTTTTCAAGTTAATAAATTTCATACATATGCAGAGTAAATAATATAACTATTATGTTGAATTACATTTCGACTGAAATAGATTTCAATGAAGTTTACTAAGCATGCACAATACCCTTTTTTTAAAAAAAAATATACTGAGCTACTTTAGACATTATATTAATTTTACATCAGAAATAAAATAAATGTGATAATTTTAATACAAAATAGGGTTCATTTTATAATGAAGTGCAAACTGTAACATTTCAAAGTTTCATTTTGTGATTATACTAAGTTTTTCTAGAGACAATGAAATTACATTTTACCAATTAAATTCTTATGAGATATTTTGAGATAGAAAAGCACATTTGGAAGTATAAGGGAAAGAATCCGGTAAAAAGTATTAACTACGAAAATATGTTTGATTAAATGGATTTCGTCATTGTAAAATTTATCGCTTAATAAATGTGGACGTTTTTCATTTGGAAAGAAAGTAAGGTCTTAATAAACGAAACTTATTTCAAAAATATTTATTCTTCCGTTCAAAACACTGAGAAAAATATTGTGTTAAATTTTTATTACCTATATTTAACAAGAGAATAAAATACTTCATATTTCAAAGGAGTACAATATGCATTCATAATTTTCCATCTCTTACTGTAGATAATTACTTTTTAAAAATTTGAATGTGTATATATGTTGCTCTAATTAATTTCAGCATTGCACTTTTATTTATAGTTTTGTTTACAATGCATGCTCAGTTAACTCGACACAAAATGCTTTCCTTTCGATTTTTTTTAATACAGTTCGCACATAAAATCCTCGATTAGCATAAAGCGTTTTAATAATGAATATTGCAATTATTCTGTGTCCAACACTATTGGATAGCATTTGTAATTTGTACAAATCTACTGATATATTTCTTGAAAAACAATTCACCATTTTTCCCGAAATCTGTTAAAAAAAGTTCAAAAACGTAATTTAACAGTTCCATAATACTATGTTTTATCTTTCATTGGAATAAAACAATTACAGTAAGGGTCCCTAAAAATTAGTTAGATATCCTGTTACTTTTTTGTCTTTCTTAAATTAAATTTATCGATAATATTGAGAAACACATACTACTTTGTTTGTACTTTTGGGGACTAGATGGAATTATGTAATTTTGATAGTTTTTTTTTAAACCTAATAAAAAATCCCTTTCTAAAATGCTCAGAATGAAATTATGTTTTAAAAAAATACGAAATATCGGGTGCAGCATTACAAAGGATTATTTAAAATTGTTTTGTTAAAATGTTTGCTTCTTTCTCTCTGAGAGTAATTCTATAATATATCTTTTAAAATATAATTAAGTATCAAGAAATCTAAGTTATGTGGAGTTCACTTTGAAATAAATTATTGCCGGAATTAAAACTATGGACTGAAACAAATTTAATTTAATTTTCTACATAATTTTATTTAAATGATTTTATTTTTAAAGATATAAAATTAAATACCTGCTTGAATGCAAATGGATTAGTTAAATCGTTTTGATAGCATTTTATGAATTAATTAAAAAAGAAACTTATAAATATCTCCAATTCCACACCAATAAAATTATAAGTATGAGATTTTAGGTAGGAAAATCATTCAGACATCCTTCTTTCTATGTAGCCAGAATTTAATTGAATACACTTAAACTGTGTATTTTAATTTATTATTGATATTACAAATATTTGTATAGACAATTTCGCATTTTTCATCTTAATCCCTTGAGCCTATTTCCCTTATCTCTTCACACTTTTATATAGATAAATCATTGCTAACTAAACATTTTTATCCCTTAATTCTATTTACAGCATCAATAAATTAAAAATTATATTTTGTATCGGGAAAATATCTGATTCTGTAGGATTAGAGTTAAGCCTATAACGAATAGTTGGAAATCTGATTGCGGATTCTTTTCTATCTACCAAGAATAAAAATTCATTTACCGAAAGGAAAATAATAAAGCTCATCTAAAATATCTGAAGAGAAAAACTTAATAACAAAACAGTATTCGTTATCTTTAAGAATACTCGGAAACGCAAAATCCGTTTTCGATTAAGTTTCTGTCTTCCAACATTGTGGGAGTTACTTCATGAAATCAATAAAACAACTTTAAATGGTACCCCGCACGCGAATATTCTACATGTTTAATGTAATGAACTGAAAGTTTGGGAAGGACTACTTGTAAGGAAAATGAGTTATATTAATTGTATTAATTAATTAATCAATAAATTAATTACCAATTAAATTTTCATTATCACCTTTAATTTATTATGAATAGCGCATTTCATTAATTAGAAAACATTTAAAGGTTTTCGTGCATGTAATTCTTTTTTTAGGAACTGAGTGAAAATCTTTAAGTGAGAGAAAATGCCAAAAAAAAAAAAAAAACAATTACAAATTTATCGCTTTTGAATCAAAACAATTACTTCGCATAAGCCTTCATAAAGTTTTTCAGTTTCATATAATTAATGCTTTGGAAAAAAGAATGAAATGTGTTCAGAAAAAGGTATTAAATAATACTGAGAAAATTACATTTATTAGCCAATAAATACGTTTTTTTTTTAATTTGCTTAATTTCTATTTTTTTTTTAATTTTCTGAAAAAAAAGTCGAATATATAATATTTCAACATGAATTATACAGAAATGAACAATAAAAATTTTCATTTTACTTCATTGAAATAAAATATTCATTTTCCCACTTTAACATATATTTAGCATATATGTTGCATGATGTTATACCATACATTTAACATATATTTTATGCAAGTGTAAATGTCGAATATACTCACTTTCATGTATTCACAAAGATACTCTCTTTCTCAAATATAGATACATGCCATTTACTGTTATCTAGAACGATACATACTTTTTTCATTCAAAATGAAATTTTTTTTAACACTAGAAATACTGAATTTTAGTATATACCTATTTTGCCCAAACCGGTCATAATGACTACATTGTGAAAGAATAACTAATGTGTAAAGAAATTTTTTTAAAACTGATTTTTAATATTTTTTTACATTATTTAGAGTCATATAACAAGTTATCAGTAACTATTAACAATACAAAAATTTACTTCACTTGAAAAAAATTATATTCAAAAAATTCTAAGAATTGGTGTTATTATATGCGTAATTGTTTTTCTAATTGGAATAAAAAGCAGTCAAAATGACTTCCTTGGGCAATATAGTGTTAAAGATACGACATTTGTATATTATTCTTTGTAAATAATTTTATGGGGATTCTAGTATAAAATATTTTTAAAAAGTTTCGGGATAATAATAAACTACTATGCTATATTACCTAAAAAGTGTCACATCAAGAAGGACATGTATAAATGAACAAGATCCAGTAATCGTATTGAAGACGGAATGCTAATTATATACAGGGTATTCCCGAATTCATGATACAAACTTTAAGAGCAGTACAGGACATTGCAACAATCATTTAAGGTATAGGAATGTATGGGCACAAGTGTGTGACGCGGTGAAACACAAACACAAAAAATAAGAGTTGGAAAAGAAGCGAATGTGTGTATTGAAAGCGTTGTTGACAAGTGTAATTTTTATAAAAACTGTTTGAAATTGCGTCCACGAGTAGCGATACATACGTACTTGACAACGTAAGTGGAATTATTGGCGTACACTTTCAAGGATGTCAGCTATTTTACGTACGCGTGCAGCAGCTTCGGATATCCGAGCAACGGGATCCTCATCTGAGTCAAGTGGAGTCGCATAAATAAGATTCTTCAGATTTCCCCATAAAAAGTAATCAAGGCTCAATAAATCGGGAGATTGGGCCGGTCAAGAGACTGGTCCACCACTCCCAATCCATCGCGCCCCAAACGTGGCAGGGTAAGTGCTCATATTGCTTAAAAATTCTGCTATCCGGCATTCGTTGATCTGGAAACTGAGCGTGATACATTCGTAGCGCAGCTCTGGCGTTACCATTTGCACTGCCGTACAATAATGCATGCCTACTTTTTCGGCAAACGTAAAGTTACCCATCATAGACGTCAGCACTATTACAAATGGAACTTCCCCTACCTGGATGCATCATTTTGAGCAGTGGTTAGACATCTACTGCCTCCTACCGGCAAAGCAACCAACCGATAGCTATATTTCTCTTTTTGTTTGTTTCCCCTGTTTGCGCCACACCGCATCACTTGCGCCCATACATTCCTCTGCAATAAATGATTATTATAATGCTCTGTATCTACCCGTAAAGTTTGTATCATGAATTCGGAACCACCCTGTATCCAGGAAATAAATTCATTTTAAGTAATAATTTAAATAGATATAAAATGTAAAATACGCTTGTCTACCTCTGATGTAGGCTTTTTTCTGACTGTGAATTAACCTGTCGACTAACTAGTTAACTAACTTGATTTCTCTTTGCGAGACTGATTGTCTCACACACATTTCAAGTGATTAATTAGATCAGTATTTCTTAGGTGCGATCGGATAGGCCTGCTCATCGAAAAGGCATTAACATGCTTTCGAATAACTGGTGACCATCTTTAAATAACTGGTGACCATCAGGGAAATATTAAAGATTCAAGAAGATAAGCTGTAGAAAAGCCTTCTGCGTGTGACCTGGTAATGATTTTTTTGTAATATAGGTCCAGATGTTGGACTTATTTTACAATACCATAATACAAGAGAATAACAATACTACAGCATGTGTAGAATCTTGGAATGTTATATTGGTACCAAATACTACAACCATGTGGGTTATCAAGAAATGTCCCATAACGTAGCATACAACGGTGAGGGGTAGTTGGCGCAATAACATTAGAAACAGTAGTTATCATTGCTGTCATCAGTGTCTGTTATAGGATAATTCTTGATAAGAACGCATCATGTTCTTTTAGGCACGAACCGGGAGATCACTTTTTCTTGATATTGTGCTGCCGCTTTAATCGATTGCTTAATTATTGATGTTTGTTACAACTATGGTTCAACCTTTTCTACCAACATGACCAAATAATACCATCACTCCAACGCAAAATCCAGCCACTAATGGTTTGATCATCCTAATATAAAGAAAACAGGATGGTCAAATTGTCTTATGGCTGAATTTTGGCGTTGGTGTGATGCTATTATTTAGCATGTTGGTAGGAAAAGGTGAACTATAGTTGCAAAGAACATCAAGAAGTAAGCAATCGAGCAAAGTGACGACTGTGGTTCGCTTCAATAAAAACACAAGTGATTGGATTTTCGTTCCATCGAATAACTTGACTGTAAGGTCAAGGAAATTGACTTCACAAAAAAGGCTATTGACAAGAAAATTTAAATTTTCATGTTTGTCCTCAAATATTGACATCAGCTTATACTTTTTCCGCGAATCCATGTGCTAAGCCTTAGTACAGTCAAGTGATTCGATAGAACCCCAATCTCATAGAAATTATGTATTGACATTGGAATTTTCTCTATTTTATCAACCAGTCAGATGCTTCGTTGCAATATAATGGGGCTCCTGATAGTTTGGTGAACTACTAAAAGTCAATATTTTGTATATTCTTTAGTGAGAAATTTAATATTCAATTTCGTACCGTTTGGATACGTTCTTTTAACTTGTCTATTTTTTTTTCTATTTTTGTGTAGACATATATGTTTTCAACTTTTCGCATATATATTTCTTGAAAAATATCTAATACATTAAATTTTATGATGATCTAAATTTGATCATTTCAAAAAAGTATTCAAGTTATTCCAAAGACATACACATTTATATTTAATGTTTAATATAATATAAGGGAGATGTTATTTATTTCGGTTACGTGAGTATGTCTGATTTCGCAACGATTATGAAATATCGTTAAAAAAATATGACACCAAATATTTTTTTTTTTAAATTCGAAAGAAATAATAATAATACTAAATTTCACTGCAATTTAAACAAAAATAAAATGTGTAATGTGAAAAACTGTTACATCCAACATTTTTTTCCTACTGGAGGGATTTAAAAAGAGGATATATTGAATTCCAAAAGGAAGAAAACTTTTCATCTCAATTTAACTTCCTTTTGACAGCTATTGGAATTCACTATTTCAATATATAAATGTCTTTTACTATGTCACTTTTAAAATATTTTTTCAAAATATTTACTGAAGTATGCAGATATTTAAAGCATTCGAAATATCAGTATTAGTTTGCTTTAAAAAATATATATTTCCTATTTTAAAAAAAAACATTTGCTGTGAGTGTGCATTTATTTAAGCGAATATGTGTAGGTAAAAGTGGATCATATGTTAATCAAACGCATTTAAGTTTATCTAGTGCATTTCATGTTTCGTACATTAATTTGTTTTTAGTATGGAAACCTATCAAAAATAAGCTGTTACCAAACCATATCTCTTATGACAAGGAAAAGAAAAAAGAAAGGAAAATTTGAAACGTTTCGAAATGTAACAGTAATACCAATTCATAAACAATTATTATATAAACTAATAAATAAGGTAGAATTATGTCCCGTTATATAGATTGCTTAGTAAAAAAAAATGATTTGTATTTTTAAAGTGCATTAACTAATTATATAAGACATCTAACAAATTGCTATACTTCTCTGTGAAGAAAAACATAATACTCAAAATTTTAGAGTGTGTATTTAAAATTGGCCTCTAATTGCAACTTTTAAAATTTTTTAAACTTTATTGAAACATGTTCGTTTCTCTAAAATTAGTATATTATACATCACATCAGAATTGTTATGAAACTTATGTGATATTATTTCGTGATGTACCTACACAAAAAGCTGTGCAGATTTTGATTTGGTAGTCCATAATTTATTTGAAGTTACTGCGGGATGAAAAGTTATCTGAATTTGAACGATATTATTCTGTAAAATGTTCGATAAATCTGAAAGAATAATGTTAAAGAAGGGTTCACAATAGCATAATTTGGATGATGTTTCAAACAAAATAAATTAAAAGTAACAAAAGTACCGTATGATCAACAAATTTTTCGAATTTCATGTAACACAGGTCATTAAACTCAATAATTGCAAAACGTTAAGAAAATTAACATGGCACAATTTAGAAAATTTTAAATACAGAATGAATGCAAAATTTACGAAAACGAAGGAAATTATTATAGAACCATTATTATTGAAAACTATTCTAGAAAGGTAAAAATGGACTAAAATGTTCACATCTTGGAACGATGATTTTTTTTTCACTTTTTCAATGAAAATTTTGAGCTTGTGTTGGTTCCTTTTGGTATAAACAACTTTTGAGAGAGTATTTGTAGTGGCATTAGCTGGAGCAACAATTATGTTGGCAAAAAAATAAGAGTAAAATCAGTAATGTTTTTAGAATCATTTAGACACGATGAATTGTGCGATTTACTATGAATTTCGCAATCCATGGATTCTACGTGGCTAATTTGTTTTATATAATCATCTGTTTCTATTTAAACTACTTACAATTTGGTAGTGCTAACTAGATATTTCATTAGATCAATGCTTCTTGGCATAAGTCAGAATCCCTCCCCCCTCCCCTCTTCTAAGAAGGGTTATATGAAAGACCCTTCCATTCCCTCCATTTCTTTTTTCCATTTTCTCATTGCATACAAATACTTGAACTCCATGGAAAAACTTTGGAGTATGTTTCATCTCAAAGTTTTTATTATAATAATAAAAAAAATAACTGTTATAGAAATGAAAGCCACAATTGTAAAAAAAAAAAAAAAAAAACTGTTAAGAAAAAATCGGAGAAAAAAAGGAACTTTATCATATTAATACCCATATTTCTTTTTTTAACAACAGTATATAATTTATTAGCAAATAATTTTTCATTAACTTTAAATATTTGTGTATTAATTCCTACATATTTCAGTATCATAATTATTAAAAAAAAATAATTCGACTAAATGTGTTGCAAAAAATAAATATGTTGACATATTTAAGGAACTTAATTTAAAATTAGAACATGGTTAATTTTATAATGTTTTTCTTAACTGACTTCATTGCTACTCATGCAATACATTTACTCCAACAAAGTTCTTTCTTTTTTCTTTTTTTTACTTTTTCATGTTTTACTCAATAGTTTCTTATCTTTGGATCGTAATGAGTTCCTTATGGATCTACCCTTCTTACCGGATATATGTCATGCAACATTAGGCATTACCCATCCTTCTGCATCAATCATTTTCCTTTTTTTTTTTTTTTGCTTTCTGTTGAACAAAACATTGGCTCAAGATCATTTTTTTCTTTTTGCTTTTTGCTAAACATCTCAAACTCTATACAGACGTAAGACAAATAACCTTTTGTTGTGTGAGGTTTCTCATTGCACTGTTTAGATGAAGCTTGCTTATTTGAGATGAATACGAAGAAGGAACGTTATTCTCCCGAAACTATCTACTTTCGCTGTGTGGTTCGCTCTTACTCCTTTTATTGCCTTAACACCATTTCTCGGAGGGGTTGAATGATCTGCTTTATGGGCGTCATTCTTCTTTCTTTTTTATTTCTTGTATGATTGCAGTTGCTCATGTTCATTCTTCTTTTTAGTTTCGCTGACAGTTTTAGGGAGTCACAAAGAAAGTTTCTCACAGGTGTTTGTGCAGTAAATTGGAAACATCTACTGGCACATGAAACTATGAGGATAAATTATTAGATACAGGATGACTTAATTGCTTGATAAAAAAATTAATTGCGTAGCAAACAATGTCGAAAGAAAGATGAAATTAAATATAGAAAAAAATGCAAACATTAAGTCTTGAAAACATTAAAACGGAGTTATAAAGATTATAGCCATTCAAAATAGTGTGCTAATTTATAAAGGAATAAAGTGTTTAATACTGAAAAGAATGTTCTATATATCGACCCATAATGTTTTAAAAATAAACTTGTTATTAATACATAAGAATATTTCATTATTTTCATATTTATTTATCCTTTATCAGGCCGTGGTAAATATATGTACCACCAAACGCATCAATTTTGTGTCTTTATCAGTTATTTTCATTTGTCTAATTTACAAATTATTTTATATAGTATAGCATTTTTAATCATATTTCATATATTTGCTGAGCACTGATCTCTGAATCCCTGTATTTTATGGAAAATAATATGTAGAAATGTTTGACTTTATTATTATCGTTTAGGAGTATAAAATGTTTCTAATTCATTATTCCTTTTGAAGACTGTGGTATTTACAAAATATTTCTTAGAAATTTTATGTAAGAAGAGATAAATAATAAAACAAAAGGTATATTTCAATAGGCAAATGGAACAAAAATGCATTTCAGTAGCACAGAATTGGTTTTTGTAAGCACATTCCCACAAAACAAAGGAGTCTTCAAAATAAAAAATACCTAATAAGCTAAATTTGTTATTTTTACAAATCAATATCGCCCCCCCCCCAAACTTAAATGCATCAATGGCTACAAAAAATAGCCCGGAAAAGAGTTAAGTACATAAATGTAACGTGAAATCTTATACATCTAATGCAATCAACTACTGTGTGTTTATTTAAGCATTAAAGTACGTCATGCACTGCAATTTGTTCAGACATATGAGTATTTTGTCAAAAATTTAATTAATTTCCTTGAACATTTCGATAGTGCAGATATTAACATTTTACGAAGAAAAAATTGAAAACTATTTATTGTCTTGAAATTAATGACAACATTTAAATAAAAATTAAATGCATTAAAGGTAAATAAAAAAAAATTCAACAAAAAAAACAACTTTCAATTTTTAAAAATTGTTTTTTCTAATTGCGTTATGATTAAAAAATATGACGATTCTGCTTCGGGGCATCTTATTATTAAATAATATATTTAATTTGTTACTGTTATGTACCTTAAGTTTATACACCAATACTAAAGGACCATACTTTTTTAAATTGTAAAAAAGAAATGTGTATATTTTTTTCCCTCTAATGTACTTAAGCTGAACTATCAAATAAAATTAAAAGGTTTAACATCCTTCTAATTCACATGAAAGCAATATTTAGAGCAAGTTACGCTGAAAGCATTCATTATTTTAACTGACAATTTTTTGATTAAGATTATTCTTATAATTTGTGTTTATTGTAAATGTTTTGCAATATTATCTGTATCTATTTTTCTTGTTGTATTTATGTAGAAACTAACTTTTACAAAAGTTTTAACGTAAGAAATTTAAAAAATCAAATACGGGCATGTATGGCAAATTTTATGTTCATATTAATATATTCGATGTTACTCGAGATGTTTGAAACAAATTAACGTTTATTCTGATAAAAAAATAACATTTTTAGGGGGAGGCGTATGGAATTAAAGTAGTCATTTCAATGAGAATTTAGAAATTTACCATATACAAGTGAAGTTTGCTCTCATTTCCGTAATATCTGTATTAAACATATGACACTATGTTATTTTACTGGCTTCTAAATAGCATTTGTTTATACTGAACTACTGCTAATTTTATGAAACTCTTATTTTAAATTGGTATAACTTATACTCATATCATAGCTCCAAAAGAAAAATTCATTTAGCTTAAAGCATGCAACTAGGTTTGGAGATCAATTTCATAAAAGTTGGTTTTCAGACAACTTTTATTGTTTTAAAGAATATAATTGATTTAAAGAGTCATAATAATAAGTAGCATGTGTTGTTTTTGAAAAAAAATATTGTTTTTATAAAATTTTCAAGTTTAAGAAAAACAGCAACAAAAAAAATTGTTGGACATAATGTAATTTTGATGTTACTGGTATACGTATTGGTCTATTTGAAGTGTCACAAACTACAGGATAAACATATTTCAAGAAATCGATATTTAATAAGCACTCAAATTTGACGTTAATAATTTTCTGTCAAAATTCCTCAATTTTCTAAGCTAAAAATGTCTGTAAAATATAAATAAATGTAGCTATATTAAGATATGCGATTTGATACACTCTAAAAAGCTAATTCCATAAGTGTTACAAATTTAATTGAATTTTAAAGATATCATAATTTGCAAATGCAAAGCATTTTGACAATTTCATTCTTCAAAAAGCGGACTTAAAAAATATTTTGTATAACTATGATAAAGTAAATGTTATAGAAAAACATCTTAAGATTCCCAAGTTTTAAATGTTATTCCTCTTCTTCCACAATATTTATTTATTAACTTTATCTTTCTAATGTTCCTAACACTTTTTTTCCTAATGCGCCAACCTAGGTTAAAAATGTGGTAAAAAAACACCTTCTCAACCTAGTCGGATAGCTTAAGTTGGTTATATAGTTTAATTACTTTTGAAATCTAAATTACAAAGATCAGAGCGTAGGAGGCTCGATTTCAGATACAAATAAATCCCTTTTTTAAAAATAACATTATTGGATAAAGCTGAGAGGTGGCAAATGATCCTACACATGAACCATATAATAGTATATCTTGATATCATAAAGATGGGTTGCATCAGAAAGTATCATTTTAAGAGGTTTTAATCGTCCATTTAGAATAAATATTTGATAAGTGCAGTATTTTTTTCATAAGCTGAAGAATGGACAAATTATCTCGTAATTGTGATGATTCAACTGATAATCCTTGCATGTATATATGTAATGTACTTTTATTGCTATTTGCAAAAGAAGCAGGACTTATTTAATTACAAATACTTTCAAATGTTACTTTTATAAAATTGACAAAGGAATAACAGTATTTTTTATGTTGTTCTAACGGATTTCGAGAATGATTAAGGGAAAAGGGGGCAATAATGCACATATTTGGCCATACCAAAAATATGTTACCAACCTAGAGATCCTTTAGAATACAGATATATTTTTGTGATTCGAAAAGCAAAAGTGTTTTATTTAAAGAAGCAAAAGCCGTATCCCAATATCAAATCTGCAAAATGAACAATGCATCAGGCGATGGACTTCTTGTGCTTCAGTCATCAGTTAATCTTTACTTGATGCAGAATGATGCCATCTTGCAATCTTGAAATTTAAAAAAAAGGCATAGCTAACCTTCCATTAGAGAAACATTCTGAGTCTCACATTATAACACAAAGCTTCCGAAGCGGAATGCATCAGCTAATAATGTTTACATTTCTACATTAAACTACATGATTTCTTTTTTTAAGGTGATATGGTACCCTAAAAATCATTAAACTGTCGAAAAAGATTTTATTGGCTTATTTGATACCCCGAATCTTTATAAATATGCCTGCAAAATTTCAAAGCTTTACCTGCATTTTTCATTAAGTAATGGAGCAATGTTTGATGCTAAACAGCAACCACCACGCCTATATTTCAGATTATCTTCTAGAAAGGAGCCTGATAAAAAATGAATTAATTATTTTTCTAATGAGCATCAATAAGATTGACATTATATATGCAGTAATAAATCATTTTAAGAAAGAATTGTGCAATTCATACAAACATTCTAGTTTGTGATTTATTTGCTGAAGATCAAATGGATTTGGTCAAGATTTAAAAGTTGTGTGAGCTTTTTATGATATTATTATGAATGAAATAAAACT